>JALAJA010000070.1:290048-302548 GCA_023376005.1 Doryteuthis pealeii
CTATCTATCTATCTATCTATCTATCTGTCTTCATACTTCTCCACCCCTCTCTCTCACACTATCTATCTATCTATCTATCTATCTAAGTCTTCATACTTTTCTCTCTCTCTTTCTCTCTCACTATCTATCTATCTATCTATCTATTTATCTGTACCTTATGCTATTATGGCAAAGAAGATATAAAACCTTTTTGCGTCTGATGATTGTGTGCTCTACATAAAAATCAATGGATCGGTTTTGTTCAACTAAAAGTCGGATACTGGGAGAGAAAGAGTCCAAGATTGGGAATCAATGTTATTTTGACCCGAAAAAGGATGGAATCTACTTTATGATTTCAGACACTTTCACTTCAAGATCAAAAGATGAAAGTTAAGCAGTGAAGAGCATGATCAATACTTAATTGGGTGACCACTTAAACAACAGCAGTTAGTGTAAGTAACCCCAATACTTTGTTTATCAAAACAACCAACCTGTTCAACAGATAAACCACCCCGAACCAGATACCTCGCCTACTTGTTTCTGGATGTAAAGTGAGGGATCATTTTGGTATTATAATTGTTGTAAACTGATCCCTCATTTCTTGACCATATTAGACTCCTCATAAATAGTTCATCAAATTAATGTGACCATTTAAGCAACAGCAGGTAATGTAACAATCCAACCCAAACCAGATATTCCAACTACTTTTAGCCATTTCTCTAAATGTTTGAGATGAGGCTTGAAGATTAGTATTGCGTTATTCGGACTATTGTCCCCATCTTCATTGTTATTTGTACAACGTTTCGGTCGATATGCCCTCCGGCCTTCTTCAGGTATTTCTTGTCGGACTCGGGAACCTTCTTTTCGAACTCGGGAACTTTCTTGTCGTATTCGGGAGCCATCACGGAACTTAGAACCTAACGGAGTTATCCTGTTCTCATTCCGCTAACCATAGCTGGGGTAGGAGTTGTGTTAATCAATTATTTTTCGAACTGCTTTCACTCATGATTGAACTCAGGAACCAGAGATAACTGTCATTTAGAACTATCTTAACCTAACTGCCTAATCCACTCGGCCATGTGTCCAATTGGACAATTAAGTGTGAATTTTGGCAACTTATAAAACTAATGTCTTAATTTGGCTAGAATATCTACCTATTTTACTTATGTGTGATTTTTTACCTAGACTCATATTGTGTTTTTTTCCCTCAATTTGATCTGGCCTTCTTAATTATTGGTTCCCATATTGTATTCATTTCTATGCTAGGTCTACTTAACAGCCCAGTACAGACTATTATATGAGCTAATTCTTTGAGGTGTCTTCTCTTCCAATGTTCTTCTCTATCTATTATTCTAACTTCATCCCATAAGGGCAGATGGTTTCCCTTTTCATTCCATATATGGTCAGCCATACCCGACTTTTCTATTTCTCACCGGACCACTGCTTTACGATGTTCTTCTAGTCTTACTTTCAGTGGGCCGCATGTTTCACCTTTGTATTCTTTGCCACAGCTGCATGGGATGGAATACACACAATATTTGTCATGTTGTATTCTGTTGAGGGCTTGACTCGGACGAGATGTTTACGAAGAGTTGAGTCACTCCTGAATGTTGTCCTGATGTCATAGGGAGTACTATCTTTTGAATCTTTTCAGCCAAGCCTTTCACATAGGGCAGACAGACTGTGGTGAGTTTTCGGGTATCATCCTCTGTCCTGCGATCCAGATTTCTCATAGCCGATGTTATGCTCTCAGGATAATTGATACGACGGAGGTCTCTCTTAAGCTGTCCATTTCCTTCTGGTATACTTCATCACTGCTGATGGCTTTTGCTCGATGTTGTAAGCAACGGACGATTCCTTTCTTACATTATATGGATGGTGGAATTGAAGTTGAGATACTGTCCAGTGAAGGTAGGCTTACGATACGCGGATGAACTGAATCCTTACTCTGTGCGAGTTAATTAACACATCTAGAAGGACAAGTTGTTTTTTTGTTCTTTTCCATAGGAACTGTATTAGAAGGATATCTCTGGATTGAGTATATATATAATATATATATATATATACTAATAATATATATTATATTTCGGTGAAATTATATAGATATATATAATATAATAATAATAGTATATATACAACCAACACACCACACACATATATATATAAATATATATATATATATATATATATATATATATATATCTACGCACAGGGCGGTCTTCCGAATCCTATAGCTTGCTGATGAGCCTAATAGGCCGAAATGTACATACAGAGATTGATTTTTCTCGATTTGTTTAGCCTACCATTTTAAAGTATTCCCGCCTAAATCATTATTAATTATTAATTTCAAAAATTAGGTCGACATCCAATAAGCAACTCATTCTCCCAAAAATTATCGCAAAAAAGCCATTCTAAAACACAACCTGTTGTACCAAATTATATAATATATATAATATATATATATATATATATACAGTCAACATGTAATACATTTCAATAGTTTTCTTAGACAATTATTACACAGGATAGTTACAAAGTAGGAGTTGGATGACTTTAGTTGGCGCCCATAAATCTTTTCAACGTGGACTCCTAAGTTCGCCTTGTTATTATCATTAAACTATGAATGGCACAAGCAAGATATCCTCCAGCATACCAAGTTGCGTTCAGTCAAACATCAAAGGAATGCCAACACACTCAAGCATCAGATCCAACAACCAGATACCAGCCTGTGTTGTTATTAAAACATAATGGCACAAGCAAGATATCCTCCAGCATACCTAAGTTGGTTCCAGACTCAAAGCATCAAGAATGCGCAAACACCAGCCATCAGATCCAACAACCAAATCCCAGCCTGTGTTGTTTATTAAAACCATAAATGGCACAGGCAAGATATCCTCCAGCAATACCAAGTTGGTTCCAAACTCAAACATCAAAGAATGCCAACCCATTCAAGCATCAGATCAACAACTAGATTCCAGCCTTCAAAGAAATAAAAAGGACATAGGGAGGATAAGTATACACAATAATCATTTTTACACATCACTCCCATCTAAATCGAAACTGCTATGCGAACTATATATATATATTAATATATATATATATTATATACTATATATATTTTCAACTCCTCCGCACGAGCAGGATACGACACAAGGCCAATTTTCTTAAGCAGAGTTGTCAGCAGGTTTGAATTCAGAGTTTCTTCTCCAGACTGGTTACCTAGCCATGGTTAAAGAAACCCAAGTCTGCCCTGTATTTACCATAGCTGGGGCGAGAATACGATTCATACCTTTCCCAAGGGTATTAGCGCTAAGTGAAATGCAATACCACGTTCAAGATTGAAATATATATATATAATAATATATATATATATATATATATTCCTGATGCACCTGAAGAACTCTTTAGGAGCGACTTTAATGAATTTTCACCCCAGCATAAGCGCAATGATCATCTTGTTTACAGATTTGATGTCTCTGGTGATCGTAAAGAATATATCACACATGTATGTATTTAAAACCATGTTAAAAACACTGCTCCTTAAATAGCAGCTGGCAATAGCCTAGAAGTTAATCGGACAGGCTAAGTCGTCCGGGTCACTCTGCTCGAGTAGTGGTTTGTGTCTAGCCCATACTGAGTACATGAAATCGTCGAAACACGGTGTCCTGTAGACTACTATATATATATACACTAAGAATATTACCAATATTATATCTTATTATAATGGAGATATGTGTGTTTTCTGTCGGTAACACAACTATATTAACTACTCAGTCACCAATATCCCTTAGTGTTATGAATCACCATTGCTCCATGATTTTATTATAATCTACCTCAATTATTAATAAAAATGGTTTACATTTATTAAATACTGTTAAACCATACATCTACACATACTATCAACGTCGCATTACTATTTATATCATACAACCACAATAGCGGTATTACAGTTCCGAACAGGCAAGGCTAATTTGCATATTGATTTAAAATCGAATTTAATAAAGATGTGCTTAGTATTATTGAATTCCTATCTGTTGGTTATTATTTAATGATATAAGCAAATCTCGTAAGTGAATCTTAATGAATCCCATTAACAAAAAATATAAATTTCATTTTATATTCTTTTACTTTCCTATTTTAACTAAATCTTAGAATTAGAAAAAATAACAATGAAAGACGAGAGTGATGGAAGAGTGAGTTGCAGTTGTGTTATTTTTAGATTATACTCGCCTCTGTTTCAAATCTTTTTAAAGTAGTCTGCATTACTTATTTATTTAATTAGCCTTTCAATTTAAAAAATGTTTTATTACATTAAAACTTAAATAACTTGCACCTGAGGGTTTGGGGCCCCGCAAATATTTTGCTAGTAATATATATGATAGTAATCCCAGAAAGTCCACGAGAAGAAATCTCCTACACACAAAGAGTTATTTTTTAAAACTTGTCGCATCTTTGGAAGCTCACATGTGTCTCTTATGTTTAGAGTCACAGAGAAAATTATACTGTAAAAAATAAAAAAGTGTCTTTTGTTATTTCTGTTGTGATGCTTATCCAACAGTAAAAGAAGTCAAGTCGAGATAGGTAAAAAAGACCAAGTGTAATTTCACAATAATGGGCTACATAAACGACTAGCTTGCGTTACGGAACAGTACAACCTTTTCACTCGGTGTCCTCACTATTTATGTGAGAACCGGTGTATATCTCCACTTAGGAACGGCCGTACAACATTATTTCTTTAAGAATACTAGCAAATATATGCACCTCCGGGTGGGCAAGTATTTAAGTTTAATATAAAATAGTAAATTAAAAGGCTAATGAAACTGAATAAATTCAGATAAAAAGATTTGGAACGGGAGGGGGTATACATCGAAAAAATAGAACAAACTTTGAAACTAACTCTTCCCATCATGTTTCCATTACTCCCCGTCTTTCATTGGTAAATTTCCCAATGTAACTATTTAGTTAAAAAGGAAGTAAAGAATAGAAATTACAGTCTTCTTCCATTTTTTTGTAATGGATTTCTTTTAAGATTTATCCCGAGATTTTTCTCATATTCAATAACGATAAAACCAAAATTAGAATCAATAATACTAAGCAATATATTTATTAACCATCAAATTTTAAGATCAATATGCAAATTAGCCTCCCCGTTCACACTGTAATCCCTATTTGTTTGTATATATAAATACAATTGCATGTTTTTGTATGTTAGATATGATCAACAGTCCTAATGATGCAAAACCATTTTATTATATTGAGGTTTGATAAATATAAAATCATGGAGAATAGATGTAAATAACAAAGGGAACTGTGACTTGTATAATAATTATAGTATTCGGTTACAGACAGACAAACCCACAATCTCCATTATAAAAGAAATATATATATATACTATATATATATTATATATATATATATAGTGAACTTATTGTGTTGATAGATTTGATAGATAGATCTGGGAACATACCAATATAATATGAAATCATTAGTCACATTTGAGAGAGTCTGGTCATCTGCGACTTTTTCATCCGATCCTCGATAATCTATGTAAATGGAAAAAAATATATACCCCTAATATATATATATATATATATATATATATATATATATATTCTGTGACCATTTAGCTGATCGTTAATTGACGCATCGCAACATCAAGGGAAGTGATTTCCTGCGATCCTGACTCCGATTTGGCCGTTTTCAAAAGGCTGGAAAAAGCTCAGGTCTAATGAAAGTGATAACATAAAGATGGGGGTCTGGACACGCACCCACATATACCAAAAGTACACAACACATATACATTCATACTCACACCACGAAACACACAAATATACATACGTATATTAAGTAACGCTATAAATAATATTCAAATATATGATATAGCTATATTATAGTTATATTAGTTATTTAAGTATCATTATATATATATATGAATATAGAGCATATTTTATATGAATATATATGTATGTATGTTATATATCACTTATATATAGTAGTTTCTGGTCATATATATAACTTGTATTATAATTATGTGAGTAGCGTGTTGTATACTAATACTCAGTACACTTATAAGTGGTTGCCTACTTAATCTATTTTATCCATGGTATTAATCATGCTCAATATTATATAGCCATGTATTCTATATCATTCTCTAATCTACTATTATCTTACTATTTGACCAATTTTCGACTATATTAGATGAGTATATGATGTTCAGTAGGCATAATTGTAGTAAGAGCTTGGCGATACACATACACACCAGCACACACACACACACACAACATATAACCTAGTCAGTTACTACTACTACTATACAATATAGTAGTGACTTGTTAGACTAAGGACGGTAGCTTACTTGTCTATATTTATAATTATATATAAAGAGGCGACACGCAGCACAATATAACCACCTATCTCCAATCTCACTCAACTTTATATATATGATATGAAATCATTGTTCTGGGTTATATCACTCATAATAGTAGATAATATATCCTATTAGGCTTAAGTCGTCCGCTTTATTAGTATATGTATATCCAGTTATTAAATTCATACATTACTGTTACTCTGAATCAGGAGAAGATTGATGATATCACACATACCAACGCAGTACTATACTCAACCGTAATGAATGTAACTAGCCCTAGTGTAATACATATATCTAAATTCATGTAGTATGATATATTATATATATGTATATAATATATATATATATATATATATGAATATATATATATAATCTAATGTATTATATATATAATAAATAATATATATATAATGTATGTATATATGTATATATATATATATATATAATAAATATATATATATTATATATATAATATATATAGTGTGTGGTGTGTGGTGTGATTGTGTTGTTTATCATAAAACACAGCACACAACTAATATATATGCACATACACGCACATATATACTAATCCACATATACACATATATGGTTTGTACACTGACCGCACACAGTAATATATTGTGTATATTCATTATATTATATTTACATATACATCTATTACATATGTACATAGTATACACACCTACAGACTATAATATATATACAACACTCATCATATATTATACGTATATTCGTTCACACACATATATATATATATATATATATATATATAGCTTATATATATAAATATATATATATTAGTATACACACACTCATCTATATTTATCATGTAATATACTCGGTTCCGCAAATATATAATATAATAAATATATTATTATATATATATATAATATATTGTATAATTCATATAACACATAACCTGCACTCAAATATAGCAACACCAACACACACAATATACATATACATACAATACATATACATATACACATATAAATATACACATACGCGCGGCACACACACACACATAACATACACACACACACATATTATATAATATATATATATATATATTAGTATAATCAAATATACTATACATGCAATGTAGAATGCAGGACTGGAGTTCAGGGGAACATTAAAGTCTGTAGTAAAACACACAAAAGACATACATAATACATCAGAACACACACACGAGCACATACATATATAAACACACAACACACACACACACACACACACATATATATATATATATATATATATATATATATAGATTTATATATATGTATATTATATACGATATATGTACTAAGTAGAGAGGCAAGCAAAAGTACAAGTAACTTAAGTTTTCAAAGAAAAACATACAAAACATACACACACAGACGCCACATACAGTAGTTATTATATAATATATATATATAGTTATATATTATATATATATATATATATATAGGTAACGTAACAGAAGCAGGCTAGATTCAAAGGACTTAATGTCTGCAAAGAAAAATAATGATCAGGAGTAGGAGTCAAGGAAGAATGGGATAGGAGGAGAAAGAAAAGTTATATACAGAGAGAGAAGAAGAAGAAGAAAAAGAAGTGAAGAAGAATATATAATATAATAATCCAATAATAATAATAATAAATTGATAGAGAAGAATTGATACATCCGAAACACGCACTGCTGCAATCTGCCAGAATATCGGAAGAGTCCGGAGACCTGAGGAGACTTGCTGTCACTCAGACTCCATGAAAGACCATCAGCTAAAACTGATTGAAAACTCAAAGGAATAAATAATAATAAAATAATAATATAATAATAATATAATTGAAAAAAGACTGGAGGCTAGAAATCAGAGGAAGTATAGAACCATCCAAACACTGTACTGCTGCAATCGGCAGATACCCAGAGAGTCCTGGAAACCTGAGAACTTTGTCTCTCAACTCCAGGAAAATACCATCAGCTACAGCTGATGTGAAAAACCTCAAAAGGAAAATAATGTAAATAAAGTAAAGTCTGACAGGGGCGGCCTAAAGTCCGGTATCAACCAATCAGCGAGGGAGTCTATCCCCTTTTCATAGCGCAGACCAAGAGATTGTTTTACGCATCTGAGGTGGAGCGCCACACTTACCAATCAGCTCCTTATTAACAATAACTTGTCAAACTAGTAAGACTTTGCAGTTCTAACCGATCAGAGGTGAAGTTATAAGTAAGTAAGTAAAAGTCGTCGAGTGGCCTAATTCAGTATCAGCCAATCAGCAAGAATGCTATCCCCTTTCCGCTAGCGCAAACTAAGGAATTAATTTTGCGTCTGAGTTGGGCGCCACACCTACCATCAGCTCTTATATTACTGCACGGATGCCTGTTGCACTCAACGCTGAGTGGGCGAGGGTCGGTATCGAAACTAGGAACCTTGTGGTTTCCTAGCCGAACGATCTACCGACTGAACTAATCCGCCCAAGGAAACGAAAAGATAGGCAAATACCGGACTTGTCCAAGAATTGAAAAGCCTAGAATAATATGAGTATAGCATATTGTTGGGATTTATAATTTGGGGATTGAAAAGAAAATGGATTCTCTGGAGAAAGAGAAGAAAAAAGGGATAAGAGCAAAAGAGGAGTTAAAGCAAGATAAACACTCAACTAAAGTTAGAATAAACAGGAAGTTCTAGTTCTGCGGAGAAAGCGGAAGTTGCTGACGCCTCCCACTACCGTGACGAGAAAGGAATAAATAATAAATAATAATAATAATAATAAATAATGATGATGATGATAGATGATGATGATGATGATGATGATGATGATGTATAATAATAATAATAAAAGACTGCAGACCTGGGCTCAAATAAGAATTGAGCCATTCAGACTACTGCACTGCTGCAATTGCCAAACTCAGAAGATCTGGAGACCTGAGGAGACTTCTGTCCACTCAACTCCAGGGAAAAGTACCAGACTAACACTGATGTGAAAACTCAAAGGATAATAATTATTGGGATTTATAATTTGGGGATTTGAAAGAACGGAATCGGATTTCTGAGAAAAGAAGAAAAGGGATAAGGCAAGAGAGATTAAAAGCAACGATAAACACTCACGGGGGCATCACGACGCCCGGAAATAAGTTCAGAATAAAAGCAGGAAGTTTCTATTCCTGCGGAGAAGCGGAAGTTTTATGACGCCTCCACTACCGTGACGAGAAACAGAAGAGAAAAGAAATTGTTATTTTTCGGCTTGGCCTTCGTCAAGGGCAGAAAGGGACTTCCCGATTCCCCTGGGAAGTGTTGCGCAATAGTCGTACGAAACATGATTTACGATAGAATAATTGACTTTAACCTCCTCTTTCCTTCTCGTTTGATAACAGAAACCCACGACCATAGAAAGGAAGAAACACGCCCTTTGTGACTATACGACTTGTGTATGTTGTTTATGAAGCTAACGAAGACTACTACTACGAATGGGCGACTACTATACAAACTCGATTTGGCCCCTATGCAACCAATGAGGGTCAAAGTGGTACTCAATTGTAGGTTGGCACTGGAAAAAGTCTCAAAGATAGGGAAAAAACTGGAGATCTNACAAGGAGAAGAGAGATGCACTCTTTTCAAAATCGTTCTTTCTTCTCGGTTATGTTCGGTAGTATATTACAATCAAACTTCTGGCTGGGTTTTTTCTCTCTGCAAGGATCTACCAACACGCTTGGTATATAAATTAATATATATATATATATATATATATATATATATGTATAATCTTCACATCTATCTATCTATATATATATATATATATATGTATAATCTTCACATCTATCTATCTATCTATCTATATATATATGTATATCTTCACATCTATCTATCTATCTATCTATCTATCTATCTATCTGTCAGTGCCTTATGCTATTATGGCAAAGAAGATATAAAACCTTTTTGCGTCTGATGATTGTGTGCTCTACATAAAAATCAATGGATCGATTTTGTTCAACTAAAAGTCGGATACTGGAAGAGAGTCCGAGATTGGGAATCAATGTTATTTTGACCCGAAAAAGGATGGAATGTACTTTATGATTTCAGACACTTTCACTTCAAGATCAAAAGATGAAAGTTAAGCAGGGATGAGCATGATCAATACTTAATTGGGTGACCACTTAAACAACAGCAGTTAGTGTAAGTAACCCCAATCCTTTGTTGATCAAAACAACCAACCTGTTCAACATATAAACCACCCCAAACCAGATACCTCGCCTACTTGTTTCTGGATGTAAAGTGAGGGATCATTTTGGTATTATAACTAAGTTGTAAACTGATCCCCCATTTCTTGACCACATTAGACTCCTCATAAAATGTTCATCAAATTAATGTGACCATTTAAGCAACAGCAGATAAATGTAACAATCCAACCCAAACCAGATATTCCAACTACTTTTAGCCATTTGTGTTTCTGGATGTAAAGTGAGGGATCATTTTAACATTATAACCAAGTTGTAAATAGATCCCCCATTTCTTGACCTTATCAGACTTATAAGTTCATCAAATTAAGGTGAGCATTTAAGCAACAGCAGGTAATGTAACAATCCAACCCAAACCAGATATTCCAACTACTTTTAGCCATTTCTCTGAATGTTGGAGATGAGGCTTATTTGCGTTATTCGGACTATTGTCCCCATCTTCATTGTTATTTGTACAACGTTTCGGCCGATATACCCTCCGACCTTCACGTATTTCTTGTCGGACTCGGGAACCTTCTCGGACTCGGAAACCTTCTTTTCGAACTCGGGAACTTTCTTGTCGTATTCGGAAGCCATCACGGAACTTTGAGCCTAACCCTTTATTTATTCCACGGGGGTATCCTGTTTTCATTCCGCTAACAATAGCTGGGGTAGAAGTTGTGTTAATTAATTATTTTTCTAACTGCTTTCACTCAGGATTGAACTCAGGAACCAGAGATAACTGTCATTTAGAACTGTCTTAACCTAACTGCCTAATCCACTCGGCCATGTGTCCAATTGGACAATTAAGTGTGAATTTTGAGAACTTATAAAACTAATGTCTTAATTTGGCTAGAATATCTACCTATTTTACTTATGTATGATTTTTTACCTAGACTCATATTGTGTTTTTTTTTTCTCAATCTGATTAGCCTTCTTAATTATGGTTCCCATATTGTATTCATTTCTATGCTCGGTCTACTTAACAGCCAGTACAGCCTATCATATGTGCTGATTCTTTGAGGCGTCTTCTCTTCCAATGTTCTTCTCTATCTATTATTCTAACTTCATCCCATAAGGGCAGATGGTTTCCCTTTTCATTCCATATATGGTCAGCCATACCCGACTTTTCTATTTCTCCTCGGACCACTGCTTTACAATGTTCTTCTAGTCTTACTTTCAGTGGGCGGCATGTTTCACCTTTGTATTCTTTGCCACAGCTGCATAGGATGGAATACACACAATTTTTGGTCATGTTATATTCTGTTGAGGGCTTGACTTGGACGAGATGTTTACGAAGAGTTGAGTCACTCCTAAATGTTGTCCTGATGTCATATGGATTACATATCTTTTGAATCTTTTCAGCCAAGCCTTTCATAGGGCAGACAACTGTGGTGAGTTTTTCGGGTATCATCCTCTGTCCTGCGATCCAGATTTCTCATAGCCGATGTTATGCTCTCAGGATAATTGTTACGACGGAGGATCTCTCTTAAGCTGTCCATTTCCTTCTGGTATACTTCATCACTGCTGATGGCTTTTGCTCGATGTTGTAAGCATAAAATCTCTTTTTCAAAAGATCACTGGAACTGAAGTAGTCTAGTTATGGCATTTCTATTTAAATAAATTTTTTTTTGAAAATGATGGTATTTTTTAACTAGACTACTTCAGTTCCAGTGATCTTTTGAAAAAGAAATTTTATCTCGAAAATTCAAGAATTAAATACAACACACAACATCATTGTTACCGTATTATTATTATTTCTTTACACCTGCATTGTGATAGCCTTCTAAATCAACCTCCTAACCAATATATACACAATGCATCAAGCAAATTATAAAACTCTCTCTATATATATATATATATATATATATATATATATCACCGATATATATATATATATATATATATATATATATATATATATATAATTCCCCCGAAAATTCTCCGCGTAAACACCCCTTC
>JALAJA010000070.1:310048-325450 GCA_023376005.1 Doryteuthis pealeii
GTACCAATTGTAGTTTGTGCACTTGGAACAATCTCACAAAGATAGGGAAAAAACTAGAGGATCTGGAAATCAGAGGAAGAATTGAGACCATCCAGACAACAACATTGCTGCAATCGACTAGAATATTCAGAAGAATCCTAGAGACCTGCGGAGACTTGTCACTCAGACTCCAGTGAAATACCATCAGCTCAAAAGGAGTGAAAATAATAATTCCAATGCATTTTTATAGTAAAAATCATTTCCAATACATTTTTATAGTAAAAATCATTTCCAATGCATTTTTATAGTAAAAATCCTTTCCAATGCATTTTTATAGTAAAAATCATTTCCAGAAGAGTCCTGGAGAAATGAGGAAACTTAGGTAAACCTTAACTTTTTCCTCATAAATTCCTACCATAAAATAAACTGAACCCTCATTTTATGTCCGTGTTTTTGCAATAAATGTTTTATTTTTCTTACACCCGTTATTTTACAATACTAAATATATTTTATTTATTTATTTTAATATTCACTTCAATGTGTATATTCTAAAACTTTTTATTTTGTGAGAATGGTTAGTTTTAAAGTGGGGGCTCGTTTTATTGTTATTTCTTTTCTTTTTTTTTGTTTTGTTTTGGTACTCTAAAATAAAAACGTCAGATTTTAATCATCGTCGACGAAAAAACAAAATTACGGTCATAAAAGAAGGATCCAATTTATGCCTAAATTGTAATATATTTTTCTTGCACCCATTATTTTACAATACTAAATATATTTTATTTATTCATTTTAATATTCCCTTCAATGTGTATATTCTAAAAGTTTTGTCAATCTTGATGGGAATTCAACATTTTTTTAAAACTCATTTTTTTCGATTAAAACCCATAGACGGGACCCTAATAGTTACTACAACTCCGACTCAGAATGGACTTGGGAGCAATGGTGATGAAGGGGTACTCCACACTCCCCAGACCTCCATAATTGGAACTTCTCGATCAGATAGAGTTTAACATCAATACCCAGCACACTAAGACCTTCATACACCGCCTTCTAGCACACACACACACACACACACACACACACACACACACATATATATATATATTCTCCCTCCAGCTATGGGTTAAATAGTAGGGCAGAATGGGCCCTTCAGCCTTGGCTAGGAGAGGGATAACTCTGAATTCAAAATTCCTGAGGTCGGTCGTTGATTGGGTTTGTGGCAACTCTTGATGCACCCTTTCCTATCGACTGTGCCAAAAAGTGTGGATGGTCCAACACAAGCCTTCACCACTATAAACAAATCACTGTGTGGGTGTTCATTGTGTGTGTGAACCCTCATGCGTCGAAAATCGACGAGAGAGTCCATAATATATATATATATATATATATATACCAACCCCTCCGCACGCGCAGTAAGCGGCACAAGGTCAATTTCTTAAGTGGAGTTTAACAAGTTTGAATTCAGAGTTTTCCTTCCCCTAGACTGGTTACCTAGCCATGGCTAAATAGTCCAGTCTGCCCTGCTATTTACCCATAGCTGGAGGGAGAACTGGATTCATACCTTTCCCAAGGGTATTAGCGTTATATGAAATGCCAACAGCACATATATGATAAAAAGAGTAGGCAGCTCATGTAGCTTAATGGTTAGCAAGCTAGTTTAGCAGACCATTGGTAGTGAGTTCGTTTCTCACTGGGTGCCCCATACTTCTGGCCTTATGCCGCATCTAAGCTACGCTTAGTAAATAACTATATGATAAAAAGGGTTGGGGGCTTGGTATCAGAGTAATAGGGTTGGGACAATCGTATAGGTGCTAGGGATTGACGTGACCAACTGATTGATCGGAGCGGGTCATTCCAACTGCGCATCGAGCCTAAGTAATGGCAAAAGTGGAGTGTTGCATGTCATGTGCTGCTCAGCCACCAAGAATCCATCCTTAAGCATCACGGGTCGCCACCCACGGTCAACAGGTGGTTCCATTTGAGGGATATTACCCTTCTGCAGAGGTGCAGTTGGTGTATTCTTCTGCCCAGATAGAGCGCGTCATATATTACGTAATACATGGAGACACGTGGTGTAAAGGTTAGAGTCGTAGGAAATGGAATCGTCGACGTGAGTTCAAATCCTGGACGAGGCTGATTGCATTTCGCATAGCGCTAATGCCCTTGGGAAAGGTATGAATCCAACTACTCTCCATCCAGCTATGGGCAAATAGTAGGGCAGACTGAGATCTTTAATCTTAGGTAACCAGTCTAGGAGAAGGAAAACCTGGTAAGCTCCGCTTAAGAAATTGACCTTGTGTCGCATCCTGCTCGTGCGGAGGGATTGGTAAATATATACATATTATCTATCATAGTAAAGTCGTCGGAGCGGCCTAATGTCGGTATTAGCCAGGCAGCTAAACCAAGGAGATTATTTTAGCGTCCAAGGTGGAGCGCCACACCTACCATCATCTCATCACTTTACCGCATATATCCCTGTGCTACTCATACGCTGTGTTGGCGTGGGCCGGTATCGGGCCAGGAACCTTGCGGTTTCTAGCCGAACGCTCTACCGACTGAGCTAAATAAGCCTTACCTATTATCGATTACTTTTTACCTAGTATATTTTACCCTTTACCTGATATCTGGTACCTTTTAATGGGTTTGGCTTAGTAGTTACCATGTAGCTTTTATTTTGTCCGAGCACTTCCTTAAAGTCCATGTGGTGCAGCCATACAATAGTCATTACATGACTATAGCTTTGACAGTCCGATGTTAGAGTCGGAAGTTGTTTAAACAACCGTACTTAAACCAACCAACCAACCAACCAACGTATAATTGCTAGCAAATTTAGACTGACTCTGGCATTAAATAACCCAACAAAAGTTGACATGCCTTAAAACCAACCAACCAACCAACCTATAATTACTAGCCAAGGAAAAGACCCTGAATAGTCTGACTTCAGCATTAAATAACCCAACAAGAGTTGACATGCCTTAAAACCAACCAACCAACCAACCAACCTATAATTAGTAGCCAAAGAAAAGACCCCGAAAAGTCTGACTTTGGTATTAAATAACCCAACAAGAGTTGACATGCCTTAAGACCAACCAACCAACCTATAATAACTAGCCAAAGAAAAGTCTGACTTCGGCATTAAATAACCCAGCAAGGTTTGAAATGTCTAAAACCAATCAACCAACCAGCTAACCAAGATACACTGACTTGAGCATTGAATAACCCCAAAAGATTTGACATGCCTTAAAACCAACAAACCAAACAACCAATCTATGATTATGATAGCAAGAACAAAACAAAAAACAAAAATAAACAAAAAACAAGAACAAAAAACCCTCAAAAAACAAAAAAGAATCACTTCGGCATTAAATGACCCAAAAGGACTTGACATGCCTTAAAACCAACCAACCAACCAACCAACCAACCACCAGCCAACCAAACACGTTTGGGTCGTATCAATGAACCCTTTTATCGAAATTGGTCTAATCTGTCCGTTTCTAATATTATTTTTCATTTTATTTTTTATTCTATCCCGTTTTCCCAAATATTTTGGGCAAGTTCAGGTAAACTTCTAAAATCGATACCTGGAACCAAAACAGAAATAAATAAAAAATCATTACAAATGACTTTCTGATCAAGGTAAATATTGATTACAAAACAGAGATAGGATCGTTGCAAAACAGTCCTTCTCCAATAATCTCCAAGAAAATAAGACCCCCCCCTCAAACCCTGCCGCACCCCCCCCCCCGCCCCCAAAAACCCTTTCTAATTGGCGAACGCTGAAACTCTATCTTTGAGCTTAATTAGGTCTCATTGAAAAATATGTTTGAGGTGAACAGGTGTAGGTTGTGTGGCCACTGGCTCAGGTGGTATAGGCGTATCGAGGGCGTCGGGGGTGGGGTGGGGGAGTGGGGTTTCATGTTGGGTATTGAGCTTCTCTTCTAGAGTCGGATTTCTTTTCAGAAAACACCAGATCAGGTAACAATAATGGGACTCTCTCTCTCCGAGTCCTACGAGATGTCTTTTTAAAACCGACCCAGCCCATTTGGTTACGTATTCAAATACTTACAGATCTATTTATACACCCGATCCCCCACCCACCCATCCACCCATACACATATACTCAAAAATGGACCAATCAATAAACCTTTCTCTTGCTTCTGTCTGTGTGTCTTTATTTGTTATCTCTCTCTCTCTCTCTCTCTCTTGCTTCTGTCTGTATGTCTATTCGTTTTCTCCTTTATCTCCCTCTCTCTCTCTCTCTCTCTCTCGCTCTTCTGTGTCTATTCGTTCTCTCTCTTTGTCTCTTTCTATCTCTCTCTTACTTCTGTCTGTGTGTCTATTCGTTCTCTCTCTCTCCCCCCTCTCTCTCTCTCTCTGGGTCACGCCTCTCTCTCTCTTTATCTCTCTCTCTTTCTCTCTCGCTTCTGTCTGTGTGTCTATTCGTTCTCTCTCTCTCTCTCGGTCACGTCTCTCTCTCTCTCTCCCTCTCTCTCTCTCTCTCTTTCTCTCTCTCTCTCACTGGTTAAATTTCGGAGAGACCACATTCGTATCGATCAACCCGAATAGTATTGTTGCTCAATATCGTCTTGATGTCCCGGGTATGATGTTAAACTGCATCTAATGGTGAAGTGTGGAGTGCTCCTTCATCACCATTACTCCCAGGTCCACTCTGACCTCGGGTGGTAGTACATGTTAGAATCCCATCTACGGGGGTGGCTGAGCAGTCCATGACATGCAACACTCCATTTTGGGCCTTACTTAGACTAAACGGGCGGTCGGGGTGCCCCTCTCCGATAAATCGGCTGGTCAAGCCCTAGCACCTATATGATTGTCACAATCCTTATTTACGCGTCTGCAGAGCTTCAGTAGGTGTATTCTGCTGCCTCAGCCGACACACACACACACACACACACACACACACACACACACACACATATATATATATATATATATATATATATATATATATATATACATAAAGTGCGTCTACAATAATCAACGGACGTAATTTGCGGTCCAAAAACATAACAGCAAGAAATTTCTTCGCATAAACACCAGAAGAATTATTAGCAACCTGATGATGGCAAAATAGCCTGAAACCTGGGTAGTTGCCTATGGAAAACAATTATATTTAAACAATTCAACAAACAAATAGATAAATAAAGCTCCTACAAATTTGTGGTTGAGCACTGAGATTTCTTTGTTTCATCTTAAATTAAAAAAATATCTATCTATCTATCTATCTATCTATCTATATATATATATATATATATATATATATTTATATTTATATATGTGTGTGTGTGTGTGTGTTAAGTTTTTAAATGCCATCCTTGGCCAGTTGAAAAGGGCTTAAAGTAAATAAGTCCTGAGTTGTGGAATCCTTTGGTAAGTGAATAAGTCCTATCCTGCGTATTGGTAAATGTCCAGTGATCCAATCCTATGTCCGTCGTCCATGAGAGTCAAAGCAGTCATGCCAGCACAGCCGGTATAAGTATTACATTAGCAGCAGAGTACTGCCAGTGATTGGCCAAGAGAGATGATATGGTTCTTGCTGAGTCTATAAATTGAAGCGGGTATCTAGCACACACACCTTATATGTCAAAGATTCTCAACTATATATATTATATACTAGCAAAAATATGTGCCCTATGTGCATAAGTATTTATGTTTTATTTTAATTAAGTATTATATTGAAGAAAGACTAATGAAATTAAATACGAATACAAAAAAGATTACACTTATTTTTACTTTATTTTAATTGATTTCAATATAAAATTATACATTAGGTTTGCTTTTAATACATTTGGGAATAAGACAATAATATTAGAAATCAATAACACCCAGTAATTATTTATTAAACACGATTTGTTAAAACCGTTATGCATTCCCACCATATACTATGTAAACCTTTATTTCTCAATGATATATCACACACATTGGTGGATTTTAAGTACATTAATAACACGAGCTGTTTTGAGGCAAACCTATGTCAGCTAGACCTTAACAGTGACATTGTTAATAGATAAGAGCCCAATTAAGATTAGTTAATGATAATGATATTTCAGTAACCATTGAGAATATAACGTAAATAACTAAGGGAGTTTTGACGTTGGTGATGATGTAGTATCGGTTACAGACAGAGAGACGCATAATCTCCATTATGATAAGATATATTTGAGTGAGTGAGTGAGTGTGTGTGTGTGTGTGTGTGTTTATTGATATGTGAATCTTAAACAAATATCTAAGCTCAAATTTGAGAAAGCTTAAAATTATTTAGATACATGTGTGTGTGTGTGTGTGTGTGTGTGTGAATGTGTGTGTGTGTTTATTAATATGTGAATCTTAAACAAATATCTCGGCTCAAATATGAGAAAGCCTCAAATTATTTAGATACATGTGTGTGTGTGTGTGTGTGTGTGTGTGTGTGTGTGTGTGTGAATGTGTGTGTGTGTTTATTAATATGTGAATCTTAAACAAATATCTCGGCGCAAATATGAGAAAGCCTCAAATTATTTGAGTCGCAGTTGAAAAGCTTTGCGCCTTACGATCGTTTTTGGTTGAAAGCTTTTTTGCCTACATGTCGTGATTTTAATACAGTTGTTTATTATTAGTTTATTTTGTGTGTGCATTGGTGTACATCGTGTGCATTGGTGTACATAGTGTGCATTGGTGTACATAGTGTAAAGTAAACATCATGTCGTGTGCACTGGTAAATATTTCCCTGGGCTAGAAAAAAAAAAAAGGAAAAGATGAAGAAGAAAATTCTGAAGCTGATAAAGTTGAAAAAAATTAGGCGAACGTTCTTTTGTGAGAGGATTTGACATAGTACAATATATATATATATATATATATATATATATATATAGGGTATAAAAAGGGCCGGTTTAGCTCAATCGGTACAGCGTTTGGCTAGGAATCACAAGGTTCTTGGTTCGATACTGGCCCTCGCCAACTCAGCGTATGAGTAGCACAGGAATCTGTGCGGTAAAGTAAGGAGCTGATGGTAGGTGTGGCGCTCCACCTCAGATGCTAAAAGACAATCTCCTTGGACTAGCGCTAGTGAAAAAGGGATAGACTCCCTCGCTGTCTGGCTGATACCGACCTTAGGCCACCCCGACGACTTTACTTTATATATATATATATATATATATATATATATACACTCACACACACAAACCGAGTATATATATATATATATATATATATATATATATATAGGGTCATCCACAGACACGTGTTTCGACTTATCAAGTCTCTTCAGTGTGGCTAGACATTTTGTAAGCTACCTACAGCCGGAATTGAAATCCGATCGGTTGGCTGTCTTCACTTACAGAATGGGAAGGGATTTTAACTGTTTTAATACACACATCGCTTTGTGTGTAAAGGCCGTCACAGAGTGCTCCATTCCTTATATAGAAGAGCGTCGTGTTTACGCTTGAGTTGGCGGCCATCAGCGAAATCCCCCAGAGTGCTCAACCCTAGGGAATGGGGAGTATATATATATATATATATATATATATATATATATATATATCGGTTGAGTCGATCTTAACGGACCTAAATTCCACCATTGTATGTCACCTCGCCAAAAGAAAGAAAAAATCCCAAAATCAGGGAATTTACCGAATTTAATGAAATTTTCAGTGTTGATATATTAATGAATAAAAGATATATTATATATATATATATATAATATATATATATATATATATATATATATAGTGGTTAGTGGTTAGAGTCGTGGAAATTGGACTCGTCGTTTCGAGTTCAATTCCTTGACGAAGCTGTTGGTATTTCACATAGCGCTAATACCCTTGGGAAAGGTATGAATCCATATATTCTCCCTCCAGCTATGGGTTAAATAGTAGGGCAGACTGGGCCCTTCAGCCTTGGGTAGGTAACCAGTCTAGGAGAGGGATAACTCTGAATTCAAAGTTCCTGAGGTCGGTCGTTGATTGGATTTGTGGCAACCCTTGATGCACCAATTCTTTCCTATCGACTGTGCCAAAAAGTGTGGATGGTCCAACACAAGCCTTCACCACTATAAACAAATCCCTGTGTGGGTGTTCATTGTGTGTATGAACCCTCATGCGTCGAAAATCGACGAGAGAGTCCATTTATATAATATATATATATATATATATATATATATATATCTACCGAGATCAAATTCTGCTGGACCCTGTACAATAAACCACGACAGAAAGAAAGTAGCTAAGAAAAATAGTATGATAGATTTTCCCGAATTTCCAAAGAAAAAAGGGGGGGGGGATAAATTCCCCTCCGTGTGTCCCTAAGGCAGCGAAATGTCATATAATGGCAACAACAGAAAAGCTGGCTCAGAAGAAGAAGAACGAAAAAAAAACGAGAAAAAGTATCAATGAATGAGATGTGAGTTCAATGGCCGCCATTGGTACGGGCACAGAACGTTGGGAGCAAAACATGTTATGGTATCTTCTGGTGTTTTTTGGCGGTAAATACAGAGAGGATCATGGGAATTAGGTCAACATGACGATCGTCTCAACGGTCCTTTGAAAAGCACAATATATTTCGTTTATATATACTAGCAAATATATGCACCTAATATTAAATAAGAAAGGCTAATGAAACTAAATAAGAATGCAGATAAGAAAAGATTTGAAACAGAGGAGGGTATAATCGAAAAATAGAACAACTGAAACTTACTCTTCCATCACTCTCGTCTTTCATTGTTATTTTTTCTAATTTAAGTATTTAGTTAAAAGAGAAAGTAAAGAATAAAATGACAGTTATTTTATCTTGTTAATGGATTTCATTTAAGATTCATTGAAGAGATTTTTGCTTATATTCATTAAGATAAAACCAAACAATTAGAAATCAATAATATTAAGCATATATTTATTAAAATCAAACTTTTAATATCAATATGCAAATTAGCCTTCCATTCATACTGTAAACCGCTATTTTGTTGTATATATAAATACAATTGCATGTTATTAGTATGTAGATATGGTCAACAGTCTTAATGATGTAAAACAATTTTATTAATAATTGAGGTTTAAATAAAAAATAAAACCATGGAGAATGTGATGTAAATAACAAAGGGAATTGTGGTTTGTATAGTAATATAGTTTCGATTACAGACAGAAAAACACACAATCTCCATTATAATAAGAATATATATATATGAAAGTACGTAAATAAACACTGTGTTTATTTGATATGGCTTTTAGCCGACATTTTTGGAGGATATGTGCTTAATTGAGTAAAAGTAAGTAAAGTCGACGGGGCGGCCTAAAGTCGGTATCAGCCAGTCAGCGAGGGAGTCTATCCCCTTTTTAATAGCGCTAGACCAAGGAGATTGTTTTTTAGCATCTGAGGTGGAGCGCCACACCTACCATCAGCTCCTTACTTTGCCGCACAAATCCCTGTGCTACTCATACGCTGAGTTGGCGGGGACCGGTATCGAACTATGAACCTTGTGGCTTCTAGCCGAACGAACGCTCTACCGACTGAGCTAACCCGGCCTAATTCTTGAAAATTAATTAGTTAATAATTAATGAATTTAGGCGGGCATATATGTTCAAATGTAAGGCTAAACAGATCGAGAAAATGTCAATCCCTGAATGTACATTTCGACCTATTAGGTCTCATCAGCAAGGTTATAGACATGGGAGACTGCTCCGTGTATGACTCGAAACCTCGACTGACAAGCTTACAGCGGAGATTCTAACCACTACACCAGCTTGCCAATCCCAAATTCTACGTCCGTTTTGAACTTATTTATATTCCACTTTTTATTGACTTCCTACACGACAGTATGAAAGTACGTAAATAAACACTGTGTTTTATTTGATATGGCTTATATATATATATTAACAATATATATATATATATGAGAGAGAGAGAGAGAGAGAGAGAGAGAGAGAGAGAGAGAGAGAGAGAGAGAGAGATACATGGAGTATTATAAAAGTGGCCGAGTTTTGAAGGTGTATTTACCAAGATAGAAATGAACAATAAATGGAACGTTAATTTTTTCAGAATAAAGGTGTGTCAAAAAGTACAAAAATCTCGATACTTTTTTTTTACACACAAATCAATGATGATTTGGCATTCTCCGTTTCTCATTCTTTCTTTTACTTAAAAATTCTTTCTTTCTTTCTTTTTCTTTCTTTCTTTCTTTTTAATTTAAAATTCTTTCTTTCTTTCTTTCTTTCTTTCTTTCTTTCGTTGTACATCAAAATTCTTTCTTTCTTTCTTTTTACTTAAAAATTCTTTCTTTCTTTCTTTTTTTCTTTCTTTCTACTTTTCTTTTCTTTCTTTCTTTCTACTTCAAAAATTCTTTTCTTTCTTTCTTTTCGTTGTACATCAAAATTCTTTCTTTCTTTCTTTCTTTCTTTTTACTTCAAAATTCTTTCTTTCTTTCTTTCTTTCTTTCTTTTTACTTCAAAATTCTTTCTTTCTTCTTTTCTTTCTTTTTACTTTCAAAATTCTTTCTTTTCTTTCTTTCTTTCTTTCTTTCTTTCTTTCTTTCTTTCGTTGTACATCAAAATTCTTTCTTTCTTTCTTTCTTTGTTTTTACTTCAACATTCTTTCTTTCTTTCTTTCTTACTTTGTACATCAAAATTTATTCTTTTTTTTCCTTCTTTCTTTCTTTCTTTCTTTCTTTCTTTCTTTCTCTTTTCCTTTACTTTTACCTTCTTTTTTCTCCCTTTTGTCCTTTGTTCTTCATAATTTCTTTCTTTCTTTCTTTACTTTTGCCTTTTTTTTTCATTCCTTTTTTCCTTCATTCCTTCCTCTTAATTTCACTTGTCATCTTTTCAATTTTTTCTTTTCTCCTCGCCCTTCTTCTTCTTTCTCCTTCCTCCCTTCTTTCCATTTCTTCTTCCTCCTCTTTTTCGCTTTTCTTCCTCTGATTATTTCTACCCACCCATCCCCAAACCAAACGAACCCCCCCCCCCCCCTGGCCCAATCTCAACCACCGGGGAAGAAATCTCAGAGAATAATTTCAATCTTTGATGAAAATTCAATTAGATAATAGATTATCTTTCAAAGTTTCCCGCCGGCTGAGAAAACCGGCTGCTGCTGCTGCTACTGCTGCTACTACTGCTGCTGCTGCTGCTGCTACTACTGCTGCTGATGCTGCTATTGCTGCTGCTGCTGCTGCTGCTGATGATGATGCTGTAGCAGCTGCGGATGATGATTTGATGTGATGATGATGATGATGCCGCTGCTGCTGCTGCGACTCCTGCTGGTGTGGATGATGATGATGATGATGCTATTGCTGCTGCGGATGATGATGATGATGATGATGATGCGTTCGCTGCTACTGCTGCTGCTGTTGCTGCGGATGATGATGATGATGCTGTAGCTGCTGCGGATGATGAGGATGATGATGATGATGATGATGATGCCGCTGCTGCTGCTGCGACTCCTGCTGTTGTGGATGATGATGATGATGATGATGATGCTATTGCTGTGCGGATGATGATGATGATGATGATGCGTCGCTGCTGCTGCTGCTGCCGTTACATCTGGTTAATGAATAATTTTATAGACAAGGGGGTGGGGAGGTGGCGACTCAGAACGGAAAGGGTCGCAGACTTAGAGGAGAAAGAAAACAGAAATAAAATTCCAACTAGAATTATTTTGGGGACAAGGAATTATCATTACCATTATTGTGTTACTTTCATTGAATTAATCGTAGCGAGCTGACTGTATGCATGGCGCTCCAACTCAGCAAAACAATCTCCGTGGTCTTGTGCTTGCGAAAATTGGATAGACTCCCTCGCTGCTCGGCTGATACTGACTATAGGCTATACAGCCAGCTTTTTCTTTTACTTTAATTGAATTAATTATATTGAGCTGACTATATGTATGGCGCTCCACCTCAGCAAAACAATCTCCCTGGTCTAGTGCTTGCGAAAATTGGATAGACTCCCTCGCTGCCAACATTTTTTTTATTACTTTTATTAAATTAAGCGTATTTGAAGCTCGCTCGTACCTCAAATTTGGGGTACTTTTTTCTTTTAACGATTCATTTTTATGTTTTTTTTTATTACTATTATTATTATAATTACCATTATTGTATTTAATTCTAAGACTAACAGCAACAAATAAATGAATTAAAACTTTTCTTTCGTTCTAAAAAATTTATTAAAGAACAAAGAATAACAATGAGTAACAATATAAAGTCCTTCCTGTGTATAGAGTTAAGTTTGAGAGACTTACCTGCGTGCTGGAGAAGATATCTGATACCTTAGTGATTTCTTGGAGAGAACTTCAGCTCGATGCCTCGTCGGAGCTGGTCCGGAATCTGTCTGGGGATTTTGGTATTTTGCGCCCAAACTTCTGGGCTCATCACATGATTGGTATATCTAATCACAGAAAGCCTCTCCCTCACTTAACCCCACACACAGGAATAAACATTTTACTGACCCATCACTATACTAGCCGAAGTATTCGTTTTACGAAGGGCAAGAAATCAAGACTTCCAAACTTCAAAAATTCATTCCTCTTTTAGCGAAAATATGAAATCCCCACCCCAAACGAGCAGGATGTGACACAATATCAATTTTTTTATCGGAGTGTAACCGGTTTGAATACAGGGTTTTTCTTCTCCTAGACCAGTTGTCGTACCAAGATTATATATATATATAACGTTTCGGTTATAATGTTTCAGTCTGTAAGACCTTCTTCAGGGCATTGGATTGAGTTCTTGCTTCAACGGGGAACATTAGCAAAAATCTGAACAACCTAGGTATCAAGACAGTCAATTTAGCATCCAAAACTATTCACAACATACTAAACAAAAACTCCCGACGGGAAGTAAAATCAAAATCAGGCGTGTACATGATTCCATATATAGACTGCCACAAAAAGTACATAGGCGAAACTTTAAAAACACCTCTACGAGCACAAACGCAACAGTAAATTAGGTGACAGCAACAACTGTTTATTCCAACACATATCCAAAACACAACACAGGTTTAATTTCAACAATGTATCCATGATCGCATACATCCACAACATGATAGTTTCTCGCCTATGATGGGTATTCTTGTTTTTAAACTCAGTTTTTTAAACACGTCTGTAAACTCATTTTTTCTATTTAATCCATATATGAAACTCTAACAGGTACTACCACACCGGACAGAGTGGACCTGGGAGTAATGACAATGAAAGAGTACTCCACACTCCCCAACGCTACAGAATTGGAACTTCAATATCGATGCAGTTTGACGTAATACCCAGAACATGAAGATCCTCAGCTCAGACACATATGAGCAAATCTAAAATCCCATATACAGATCTGAAACCAACCATAAACGAATTTATATTAGACAAATGGCAGAAATCATGGGACAATCTGACTCAAAACAAGCTCCATGAAATACAGGAAGTTATTGGAGAGTGGCCGATAGCCTACAGAAGTATTAGAAGAGAAGAAGAAATACTCGCCAGATTGCGTATTGGGCACACCCACATTACCCATTCGTACCTGTTAAAAGGGGAGGGTGCCCCAGTGTGCCCAACATGCAAAGTACAACTTACAACCAAGCATATCCTTTCTAAATTGTAACAGACTTAAACATATCCGCACAAATTACTATCAAGCTAGAAACCTGAAAGACATCTTCAAGAATACAAACCCTGAAAACATTTTAAATTTTATTAAAAAAAGCAACCTTTTCAACAAAATATAACAGAACATAACCAATTATCTCCATAGAACCACTACTTTAAAGTCTGAAATCCAAAATAACCTTTTTGGCATTAAATGACCCACAGGGGTTGATATGCCGTTAAACAAAACTCAAACTCAAACTCAGCTACCGCCTTCTAGCACATATATGATAAAAAGGGTACGGACTTACCATAACGCCAATAGGTTTAGGACAATCATATAGGTGCTAGGGCTTGACGTGACACGCCGATTGATCAGAGAGGGCCTTTCCGACCGCCTGTCTAGTCTAAGTAAGGGTCAATGTAGAGTGTTGCATGTCATGGACTGCTCATCCACCAGGGTTCCATCTTTAAGCATGACGAGTCGCACCCCCCCCCCATGGCCAACAGGTGACCCCATTGTGGGGATTTTTGCCCCGCTGCAGAGGTATAGTCGGTGTATTCTGCCTCGGCCAACAGGGAGGAACAAAACAAGAAAATAAAATTCAAGCTGTATATAAGGTGGGTAAGTGAACAGCGATTCCTATTGCCAACTCCTTAGGCAATATTTCAACTTATTCATTGCAGAAATCACGTGTATCTGATCGTGGGGATTTGGCGTATGCCTGGGTTGTTGTTTAAGATCTGGCACGCTATGAAATAATAATATTACTACTGCAAGGGAGACAGTATATATATACATTGTCAATTGTCTTCAAATTTCTATTTTACACATACATACAATGCTTCAACCAAACTACAAAAAAAACTTATATTATATATATATATATTATATATATATATAATATATATATATGTGTGTGGTGTGTGTGTGTGTGTGTGTGTGCATATTACAAAATGCAAGCAATAACTTGTTAAATAAAAGAAGTGAACTCGTTTCGAAATGTAGGCATTTTAAACAAATTTTTACTGTGTCACTTACCAAGAAACTTTAAGTTATGAGTGTGAAATCATAATATCACCATTAATTATATATATATATATATATATATATAATATATATATATAATATATATATCGTGGAAAATGGACTCGTCGTTTCGAGTTCAATTCATAGACGAAGCTGTTGGCATTTCACATAGCGCTAATACCCTTGGGAAAGGTATGAATCCATGTATTCTCCCTCCAGCTATGAGTTAAATAGTAGGACAGACTGGGCCCTTCAGCCTTGGGTAGGTAACCAGTCTATGAGAGGGATAACTCTGAATTCAAAATTCCCTCCAGCTATGGGTTAAATAGTAGAGCAAACTGGGCCCTTCAACCTTGAGTAGGTAACCAGTCTAGGAGAGGGAAAACTCTGAATTCAAAATTCCTGAGGTCGGTCGTTGATTGGGTTTGTGGCAACCCTTGATGCACCAATTCTTTCCTATCGACTGTGCCAAAAAGTGTGGATGGTCCAACACAAGCCTCCACCACTATAAACAAATCACTGTATGGGAGTTCATTGTGTGTATGAACCCTCATGCGTCGAAAATCGACGAGAGTCCATAATATATATATATATATATATATATACATATATATATATATATTGAAGAAATGGATACAATAGAAACCTACGCGAGTGTCATCGTTAGAATCATCAGGGCTAAATCCACTGAATTAATCGAGTTACCGATTAATTGCAGCTGATCACACGTATGTTCATTGAATAAAATTTTACGTTATTTTATTCAATGAACATACGTGTGATCAGCTGGCAATAATCGCGTAAACTTCGATTTAATTCAGTTGGATTTAACCTATCTCTCTCTT
>JALAJA010000071.1:0-10000 GCA_023376005.1 Doryteuthis pealeii
AATATATAAGTTGGCCCGCCCTGTGGCGAGGCATTAGATATGCACCGACTGCCACCTCTGTAGAGGGGTAAGAACTCCCCCAAATGGGGCTACCTGTTGGTGCGACCCGGATGCTTAAGGATGGAGTCTTGGTGGATGAGTAGTCCATGACCTGCAACACTTCACTTAGACCCTTACTTAGGCTAGACGGGCGGTCGGAGAGGCCCCTTCTGATCAATCGACTGGTCATTTCAAGCCCTATTACCTATATGATTGCCCCAACCCTACCTATTGTTCTTTATTGTTAATAATTAAATTATCATAATGATATATTGCACCGGTCTTGATAGGCCTATATATTAATACTCTTGTAATAATTTTTAATAGACTATTCCACCTGTTAAAAGGGGAAATGTCCAGTGTGCCCCAACATGCAAAGTACAACTACAAGCAAACAAATCCTTTAAACCATATCCGCACTAATTACTATTTCAAAACAGGAACCTGAGAGACATCATTAGGAATACAACACCTGAAAACATATTAATTTTCTAAAAAAAAGAAGCAACCTTTTCAACAAGATATAACCTTCTCTATCATTCATTGTACAAAGAGAGGTCCTCCGTGCGGCATCCAGTATTCCTCGCAGAGTTGGTAATATCATATTCGTCCAAGATATCACTAAGGGGAATAGTATTTGATACAACTTGCTATTGAAATCAAAATCCTTCTGTTATATACTGGCATCAATTTCCATTATGTTATATATGCGGCTTCTTCAAATTCCACCGCCTGTCGGATGGGGCGTTAGAATGCAACCGACTGCACCTCTGCCAGAGGGGTAAACTCCCCCAATGGGGCCACCTTGTTGCCGGGGTGGTGACCCGTGATGCTTAAGGATAGAGTCCAGGTGGGAGGATGAGCAGTTCATGATTTGCATACTCCACTTTGGCCCTTTCTTGGGCTAGACGGGCGGTTGGAGGAGCCCCCTCCGATCAATCGGCTGGTCACGTCAAGTCCTAGCACCTATATATGATTTTTCCAACCCTATTGCCCTTATGGCAAGCCCAACCCCTTTTATCATATGGGTGCTAGAAGGCGGTGACTGAGGGTCTACATGTCCTGGGAATGACGTTTAACTCTATCTAATGGTGAGGTTCCAGTTTTGGAGGTTTGGGGAATGTGGAGCCACCCCTTCATCAACCATTGCTCCCTGGTCCACTCTGACTCGGAGTGGTAGTACCTGTTAGGGTCCCATCTATGGGTTAAATAGAAAATGTATTTTTAAAAAAAATTGTATTATGCATTAAGAATTGATTTATTTCAAAACTTTATCGGCTTAAATGACCCACTGAGGTTGATATGCCGTAAAACAAGACAAAAACAAAAATCTTCAAATTCACGCTGCTAACTCAGCGTACGTATCGTAGCGGGTATATTGCGGGTATATCGTCACCAACCCTAGACGATATATGTAGTAGTCGCTTAATGAAATCTACAACACATGGGTATAGTAGGAGTTTGACTTTATTTCTCTTTCTCGGCTGTACGTGGTGGGCGGTGAGCGTTGACAATGACTACTACTGCTGCTGGGATGGTGAGGTAAAGGGGGCTGGTGGGTCCACAGCCGTTGGCTGCAATGGACCGTGAGCGTCTATCGCTCACTTGTTTCCCGTCCGCTGTTTCCTTGTCTGACTCCTTTCGGCTCGAACCCTCAAGCCTTTATATTAATAGGTACTCTACGCATCTTTATCTTTTGATCTGATAACGGGCATTTGTTATATATTTCTTTATCTTCTCCCTGCTTCTCTGACCGGAAAGCCTCGCTTCCGTTTTTTAACTTCGTTGTTCGCTTTTACCGGTAAAAAAAGGCCTTTGTCATTTTTGTCGTCTTTTCATTGCTTAATTTAACCGGAAATTCCTATTTCCGTTTGTACAATATACACCATTTCTTCGACTCCCTATCTCGCTGCAACTAAACAAGCCTTAATGCTGACGGGTCGTCAAGCGATTTTAAAATTACACAATAAAAAGAAAATACATCACCAATAGGTTATTTCTTGTCGGACTCGGGAACCTTCCTGTCGCAATCGGAAGCCATCATGGAACCTAACCCTTTATTCAATCCACGGGGGTATCCTGTTCTCATTCCGCTAACCATAGCTGGAGTACAGCTGTTAAGCTGTGTTAATTATTATTCTATGTTACTACTGCCCCTGGCCAGGATTGAACTTGAAGTCTAGAGATAACTGTCACAACCCCACTCCTTTATCCACTAGGCTATGTATCTAAATGGAGAATCCAGTGTGAATTTTGGGAACTTATAAACCTGATGGAAGCGCGTGGTGTAATGGTTAAAGTCATGGAAAATGGACTTCGTTGCCCCGAGTTCAAATCCTGGACGTGCTAATTGCATTTCACTTAGCGCTAATACCCTTGGGAAAGGTATGAATCCTATTCTCCCACGAGCTATGGGTAAAAAGTAGGGCAGACTGGACCCTTTAACATTGGTTAGGCAACCGGTCTAGGAGAAGGAAAACTCTGAATTCAAACCTGTTGAAGTCCGCTTAAGAAATTGACCTTGTGTCACATCCTGCTGGTGTGGAGGGGTTGGTGAATATGCATAAACCTGATGTCTTGTTTTACCTATTCACTTGGAGGGGATTTTTTTTTCTATCTATCCTTTTTAATATCTGCGTTATTCGGACTATTGTCCCTCATCTTCATTGTTATCTGTACAACGTTTCGGCCGATATGCCCTCCGGCCTTCTTCATAACAATGAAGATGAGGACAATAGTCCGAATAACGCAGATAATAAAAATAATAATATAATAATAAATAATTAAATAATAATAATAATCAAGCCTCATCTCAGGGACATTCAGAGAAATAGTATCCTCATCTTCATTGTTATCTGTACAAACGTTTCGGGCCGATAATGCCCTCCGGCCTTCTTCATAACAATGAAGATGAGGACAATAGTCCGAATAACGCAGATGAAAATTAATGATAATCATCAAGCCTCATCCCAAACATTCAGAGAAATAGTATCCTTTTTAATTTGTCTTCTGTTTTATATTATTCTTCGAGTCCCTGTCTCGCTGCAACTAAACCAGACGCAATGCTGACGGGTCCTCTAGCGATTTAAAATTACACAATAAAAAAAAAAAATAAAATGCATCACGGTTATGTTACAATTCTTGAGATGGATTCAACTTCAAGAGATCAGACGACATCTGCAGACGTCAAATTTAGGATAGGTTGACAGCTGTGGGATGGAATTGGGTTTTGTGCTGGTTTCCAGGAATTGATCTAGCAGAATATTGTCGGGGGGGGGGCTCTATGTTTTGTTTGCCAAAATTCTCGAGGTTTCTGCCTGTTGTCGGAGCTAAAGAAAAAAAAGGGTGTTTTGTTAGATAGATAGTGATGTAATTAATATGCATACACCTGGTTCCCTATCTAATATATAAATTATATTAAGCATCAGAATCCCGGTGCCAAAACGGATACATACAAACACAGAACAGATAAGTACAAAATGAACAAGACAAAACTTAACCTAAGTAGAGGAGGGGTCAGTTCGGTATAGCCACGAGTGGGAAATATGCACGAAGAATGGTGTGCTTAATACAATTATTAAGCACCAGCATCCGGTGTCAAACGGATACATACAAACACAGAACAGATAAGTACAAAAAATGAACAAGACAAAACTTACCCTAAATAGAGGAGGGTCAGTTCGGTATAGCCAAACGAGGTTGGGAAATATGCACAGAAAGAATGTTGTGCTTTAATACAATTATTAGCACCAGCATCCGGTGTCAAACGGATACATACAAACACAGAACAGATAAGTACAAAAAAATAAACAAGACAAAACTACCCTAAATAGAGGAGGAGGGTCAGTTCGGTTATATAGCCAACGAGGTGGAAATATGCACAGAAGAATTGGTGTGCTTAATACAATTATTAAGCACCAGCATCCGGTGTCAAACTGATACATACAAACACAGAACAAATAAGTACAAAAATGAACAAGACAAAACTTACCCTAAATAGAGGAGGGTTCAGTTCGGTATTAGCCAACGAGGTGGAAAAATATGCACAGAAGAATGGTGTGCTTAATACCAATTATTAAGCACCAGCATCCGGTGTCAAGCGGGATACATACAAACCACAGAACAGATAAGTACAAAAATGAACCAAGACAAAACTTACACTAAATAGAGGAGGGTCAGTTAGGTATAGCCAACGCAGCAAAGCAGTTATATGAATATTATTCAGCTCGTTAATCCACTTTTAATCGTAGGCTATTTTATGGCTATGAGCCAGTCCAACCTGGTAGAGGCTGAAGGAATGCTCAGTTACTCTATAACAGGTTTATTACCGGCAAGAAATTCTCTTGACTTAACCAGTGTTATGTTTCCTATTGCGTTGGATGTACATATAACGTTTACATTTGCATTTTAAGATTTGATAAAGTAATATGATTAGTTGGTGTCAGCCATAAATACCGAGCAATGTAAAGGTACAAGGCCTAATACTACTACTACTACTACTACTACTACTACTACGCCGACGACGACGATGTCGCATCAATACTTACCTGCTCGATTGTACCACGCTATTACCGTGGTCCCACCACTATCTACTACTTCAAACTAATGTGACGAATACGAAAAGGCAGCCGTGATGAACAAGCGGGATTCCCAGCCCCCCACAAACAAAGCCGCGTTCAGATATGTTTGGCCTGTGGCGAGAGGCTACGGATACTCAAAAACTCGCTACCTCCTCGTAGCTGAGGTATTGTGAGTAGAGACCCAAATAAAAGTATATCCGAATTTGCATAAGCGCAGCCAACAGCAGAAATAAAGACGGACTGTCGCTGACAGGGCGAGTGAGGAAAGAAAGTGTTGGACGGCAAGTGAAATCTGACGAACTGCTATTTGATGTGAGGGGTATGGCCTGTTCAGTGGGAAGGAAATTTCATTTCGTTGCTGGAGAATACTTTCAAAGGATTGATATTACCTTGAAATCTTTTGGACCCCTTTTCAAAGATATGATTAGCTGGTGGCAGCCATAAATAACCGAAGCCATGTAGAGGTACAATGCCTAATACTACGCCTACTACGACTACTAACTACTACTACTACTACTCCGACGACGACGATGTCGCCAATACAATGACCCATTACTTTAACCTGCTCGATTGTTACCACGCTAATTACGTGGTTCCACCACTCATGCTAGCTTCCGAACTAATATATCTAGTTCCGACTATCAGATAGATAGATAGATAGGATTAGATTAGATGATGCCACTTTCTTCACAGAATAAGGCCATTTCTACAAGTAAGTAGTTCGGACTGTTAGGCAGGCACGCCGAGTGCCCCTGATTCAAGTTTGCTTTGTTTATCCCTGTCACACACACATGAACCCTTTCTTAGGTTTCCATTTCGCATTGCGACCGTATTGTGATCGGAGAAAGAATCCCAACCCTCGTACAGCAGGGCCCTGCCACATAGGTCCACAATATGTGGTCAGTCCATGATGTAGGGAGATGTTTCCATGCCCGTCCGTTCAGTGTGCCCGCTTTACGCACGAGGCCGCTTTAGGTTGGGGTGCTCGAGCTACCTTACCTCAACTTTCCAACAGGCACCATGAGGGCTGCTTTTTAACAAAGGAATGTGTACCCGGAACCCCACCCTCTGTCAATTGGTCTTCCTCGCTGAAAGCGGACTTCCGCAAGGCTCAAGATGTCTGCCCCATATCGAGTGTTCTTTGCCATGGCTCCAGTTCATTGTCCAGGGCCCCCGGGAGATGTCCAAATTTCAGGTGGCTATTGTTAGCCTAGGTTTGTTGTAATGTTTTCTTGTTTTCATTCTGTTAATGTGAACAGCTACCAACCGCAGGCTACCTTGATATTTGCTCCTTCCCAGATATCTGGGTGAGCAGTCCTACCCAGGGGCTACTCAGTCACTTACATCCTCGCCACGCATGTAGAAATATACATACATACATACATACATATGAACAGACTAACATTGATAAATATATAGACAGAAAGAAAGAAACTGTTGGAATATTTTTATAAGTAAGGTGTGCTACAATACACCATTTAAATTTATAGAAGCAATGTCACGTGGTTTAAACCTCAGGCAATCAACAGCCCGAATACGTGGCTGGTTAACTACTTAATCACTGATACACGAGAGACATCCATTTGCAATCGTTGGCGAAGGACCTGCAAGACTGAGGAGTACCAAGGAACAACCAAAGGATTCTAGACTAAGGATCGTGCTCTGCTTAACGAAGAAAGGATCTCCGCTGGAAAGCGCTATTGCTTGAAGCCTAAAGGATGGCCACAAAAATCGTAACACAAACTAATATATAGATATGAAAAACCTAAGAGAGATAGATATATAGATAGACAGATAGATATGAACAACCTATGTTTTAATACCAGCTGGAGACAGCCTGCTAGGTCTAGCCGCTCTGAATAGACGTGATGCGTCGAAACAAGACTATATATGTGTGTGTGTAGTGTGTAGTGTGTGTGAGTGTGTGTGACTATATATATATATATATACTATATATATATATATATAATATATTATATATAAAAGTGTCGTTATGGGTCCAACGGGAGAAAATTAAATATTTCATAAAAAAGAAGATCTGCAAAATCGATTATGTTATATTATATATATTATATATATATATATATATGTAGAGAGAGAGAGAGAGAGAGAGAGAGAGAGAGAGAGAGACCCCATCACGCACGCACGCACACACACACACACACCACACACACATAATATATATATATATGTAATATTGTTTATATCTGTCAATATAATCTATCTATCTATCTTAATCTGTCATTATATTTAACCTCCCACACACACACACACTATATATATATATATATATATATATATATATATATATATATATAAAGAAAAAATAACAATACGGTAACAATGGTGTTGTGTATTAACCTGTATTTTATTCTTGAATTTTCGAGATAATATCTCTTTTTCAAAAGATCACTGGAACTGAAGCAGTCTAGTTATGGCATTTCTTTTTAAATGATTTTTTTTTAATTCATTTAAAAAGAAATGCCATAACTAGACTGCTTCAGTTCCAGTGAGCTTTTGAAAAAGAGATTTGATTTGAAAATTCAAGAATAAAATACAGGTTAACACACAACAGCATTGTTAACGTATTATTTTTTTTCTTTACACCTGCATTGTGATAGCCTTCTAAATCAACCTCCTAACCAATATATACACAATGCTTCAAGCAAAATTAAAAAACTCTCTTATATATATATATATTATATATATATATATATATAATGGAGGGTTAAATATAATGATAGATAAAGATCGATAGATAGATAGATATATTGATAGATATAAACAATATCATATATATATATATGAGTGTGTGTGTGTGTGTGTGTGTGTGTGTGTGTGTGTGTGTGTGTGGTGTTTGCGTGCGTTTTGTGATAGGTGTCTAGCCGCACTCAATAGTTGTGACAATCGAAGAACTCTATGTAAATGACAATACACACACGCACACGCACACGCACGCACACACACACACACACACAATATATATATATTATATTATATATATATATATATATAGAGAGAGAGAGAGAGAGAGAGGGAGAGAGAGAGAGAGAGGGAAGGAGAGAAGAGAGATTTATATAAAGAATATTTCGTTAAAAGCCTCAGACAAGATTTTTTTAAAAAGATTTTTTTATTTGATTTTTAAAATTGAACCAAGCTCAAAGAAAGGTTGCAAAATGACAAAAAAAAATCGATAAAAAAATATATTGTTAAAAGTGCATTTGTCTGTATTTTTGGAACCGAAAACATGCTCAGAGAACAACTGCTGCACCACACACACCACACCACACCACATTATATATATATTATATATATGTGTGTGTGTTGTGTGTGTGTGTTTGTTGTCTGTATTTAGGCGGCATTTTTTGTATGCATATATTGTTGAATAATGTATAGCCTTTTTCTGTCTGCAAGTTTTTCCTTTGTTTTTTCGTATTGCCGGATTAGTTTTGTAATATCTGGCGAAATTGGCTGATGTATTTGCCATATATCATAGACCAAGTACTTTTCCGCCCTATCGTGGGCCATCATCAAGGTATTTTGAACGGACCAACAATGGGCTATTCCATTTTCTATTTATTATAGGTTGTGTTTATTATGTTGTTGTTATTATTATTGTGTTATTATTATTATATTGTCATTATTTATTACTTTTGCATATTAGACACAAAATCCCCAAGACTAAAACAAATAAATTTGATAATAGCACCAACATTCTAAAATGCCTATAATTACTATAGATTATAATAATAGGAAAAGTAATAATAATGACAAATAATAATAATAACACTATATTGGTTTTAAAAACTCAACCATTTTTTAAAATCTCAATCATTGAACTACTGTTTTTTAAGATCTCAACCATTTGACTCATCTGATGATTGGCATAACCATGAAACTTTAAGTTATGAGTCCAAATCCATAATATGGCCAAGGCAGTATGGTGTTTGACTATGCCTGCTGAGGTCCCGGTTTCGATTTCTGTCGGAGGGAAGTTCGTTAGAGTATTATCGCTGATGAGACTTAATAAAGTCGAACCCAGATCGTACATGTCTACACACCGAGCGATCCTTTGCCGAGATTACACTTGTCAAGTTCATTTTTCTATAAGAAAAAGTATCGAATATTTTATGCGATACATGCATTGTAATTGCCTTGAAGTAAAAATTTTATATATATATAATATATATATATATATAACACTAAAAGTGGAGGAATCATATGTATATAGGAAGGTAATATTTTATTATAAAATAAAGGGAATACGAAGGCCTTTTCGACCGGTACTTTTTCAAGTATATTATACCGGCGACGAATAAAAGTCAGATTGTATAAGAAATTCATAAGAAACAAATGGTGAGACATTTCTAACCCTGTTTCGATCTAGGGTTCATTATATACACCCCCGTTCTTTTCTTCTTTTTTTTTTTTTTGTCCCCCTCTGGCTCACCTCCATTCGTTCTTATGAATTTCTTATACAATCTGACTTTTATTTGTCGCCGGTGTATATACTTGAAAAAGAACCAGTCGAAAAGGCCTTCGTATTCCCTTTATTTTATATTTCATTTCATAATAAAATATTACCTCCCTAATCTCATATGATTCCTCCACTTTTAGTGTTATATAAGTTCTCCTGTACCAAATATATATATATAATATATATATATATATATTATATATATGAGTATAGAAAAGGATATGAAAACAACACAATATGCTGTTAGAGTGAAAACATTTTATAACATATTCATAGCTGATATTGAACAATATTTCGATTTTATAAAAACCATCTTCAGAGCTTGTTTATACTGCGCACTATCAAGAGCGGAGACGAAAGTCATATGACTTTTATTATGACTTTCGTCTCCGCTCTTGATAATACGGAGTATAAACAAGCTCTGAAGATGATTTTTATAAAATCGAAATATTGTTCAATATTAACTATATGTTATAAAATGTTTTCACTTTAACAGCAATTTGTGTTGTTTTCATATCCTTTTATCTATACTCATATATATATATATATATATATGTATATATATATATTATCTAGGCAAGTATTCACGTAAGCCCTAGCACCTATATGATTGCCCCAACCCTATTACTCTTATGGCAAGCTCCAAACCCTTTTTATCATATGGTACTAAAAGGCGTTGACTGAGGGTCTACATGTCCTGGAATTGACGTTTAACTCTATCTGATGGTGAGGTTCCAGTTCTGGAGGTTGGGAAATGTGGAGTACCCCTTCATCACCATTGCTCCCTGGTCCACTCTGACCCGGAGTGGTAGTACTGTTAGGGTCCCATCTATGGGTTAAATAGAAAACATGAGTTTATAAACAAAATTGTATTATCCATTAAAAATGAAATTATTTCAAAACT
>JALAJA010000071.1:12500-35000 GCA_023376005.1 Doryteuthis pealeii
TATATATATATATAGAGAGAGAGAGAGAGAGAGAGGGGGGGAGAGAGAGTTAAGAATTAATTTAAAAAGGAATTAAATGAATAGAATAAATGAAAAAGATATTTTCCAAAGAACCACTCCCAAAAGAAAAAATAATGGTAATAATTTTTGAGAGAGAGGTCAGTAATGGAAAAACCCTTCACATCCTACATAAAATATATATATATATATAATAGCAAATATATGCACCCTTGATGCAAGTATTTTAATAAAAATATTGTATTAAAATTAAAAGGCTAATGAAAACTAAATAAAAGAGATAAAAAATAAGAATTTGAACAGAGGGAGTATAATAAAAGATTTGAAAACAGATAGAGTGTAAAAAAAAATGAAACAACTGAAACTTACTTTCCATCACTCTCATCTTTCATGTTTTTTTTTTCTAATTTAATAGTTTTAGTTAAAAGAGGAAGTAAAGAATAAAATGACAGTTATTTTATCTTGTTAATGGATTTCATTTAGATTCATTGACGAGATTGTTGCTTAATTCATTTAAAATAAATCCAAACAGTTAGAAATTTATAATACTAAGCAATATTTATTAAATTCGATTTTTTTAAATATTAATATGCAAATTAGCCTTCCGTTCACACTGTAATCCGCTATTTTGTTGTATATATAAATACAATTGCATGTTGTTAGTATGTAGACATAGCTAACAGTATTAATAGAGACAATTTTATTAATAATTGAGGTTTAGATAAAAAAATAAAATCATGAGAATGATGTCAATAACTAGAGAATTGTGACTGAGTAGGAATATAGTTTCGGTTACAGAAAGAAAAAACACACAATCTCCATTTATAATATATATATATATATATATTATATATATTGATGGGTGTGTGTGTGTGTAAAATGAAACTGGAAGTGAATCCGACGCTATGTTGAAAAAAATGAATAAAGAAAGAAGAAAGTATATGGATAATATAGGATATTTTAATCAATTTACTTACACGTGTTTCGGTCAGGAGTTTATCCATTCGTTTTTCCAACGAATTTCATTTCAAATAAGGATTTACTCTGATGAAGGTCGAATTTTCTTTGTGTGCGGTTTTCTATATTTTTTCTATTATTATTATTTCATTTCATTTGGTTATTTAAAAATAATAATAGTTTGAATAATGTACACATGGATAAACTCCTGACCGAAACACGTGTAAGTAAAATTGATTAAAATATCCTATATTATCCATTCTATACTGTCTTTCCTTTATTTATTTTTTTTCAGCATATATATATATATATATATATATATATATATATATATATATATCATTATTATTATTATTATTATTAGTTGGCAACCTTCCGTCTATTTAAGACGATGGCGTAGTGTCCTTTTTTACCTACAGCTGTGTGAGTGGCTGAACAGACCAATCCTTGAATGGCAGTCTCTGGTGCAGTGGCTGCAAACAAAAGGTGATGCTTTCTGTAGGTGTTTGGAGGTGCTCCTCTATGTTGGCAAGACCTCTTCCCCCTTCCTTTCTTGACACACATAATCTATCTCTATCATCTCTAGGGTGGAGAGCCTTGTGCATGGTCATTAATTTTCTCGTCCTTTGGTCAATCTGTCTGAGTTCTTCCTTTGTCCATTTTAAGAATGGTCCTGAGTATCTTATAATGGAGACAGCCCAGGTATTCATTCCTTTGATCAGATTTCTGCTGTTAAGTTTGGTTTCTAGAAGTTTTCTAGTTTTCCTGAGATATTCTTTTTTAATTTAATTTGTTTTTCCTTTCATTTCTGCTTGCATGATATTGTCCGCTTCTAAAATTCCTAAGTATTTTTAGCTTTCATTCTCATCAAGAGATTTTATAGTTTCCTGATTTGGCAGTTGTATTCCATGCATTAGTTTTCTTTCACCTCTTTTTATTACAAGCATAGCACATTTTTTGATTCCAAATTCCATTCCTATATCTTGGCTATATATTCTAATAGTTTGTACCAGGGTTTCTAATTCTTTTTCATTTTTTGCAAAAATGTTAATGTCATCCATGTACATAAAGTGGTTTATCTTTTCTTGTGAATTACTGAATTTGTATCCCCCTGTACATTTTTTACGTATATGATTAAGCGGCATCATTGCTATAATAAAGAGTAGTGGTGATAATGAGTCTCCTTGGAAGATACCTCTTTGGATTTTTACGTCTGCCAGGGATTGTTTTCCAGCTTTTAATTGAACTCGCCAGTTTTCCATAGCTTTTTTAATGAAGTTTATGATGTTGTTGGAAATTTTGTACATTTTTAGACATTCTAAATCCAAGTATGTGGGACCATATCATAGGCTTTTCTGTAATCGATCCAGGCCATAGCAAAATATTTTTCCGTCTATTTTTTTACTTCTTTAAGAATGTATTGGTCTATATAAAGTAAATCATGGGTTCCTCTTTTTCCCTTGTAGCATCCTTTCTGTTCTTCTGGGATAAATTTCCGCCAATTGAGTGAAAAGTATATTTCTTCTTTTATAACAGCAGTCAGAATTATTATTATTATTATTATTATATATTTCAATATACTATGAAAATTGTATTATAGAAAAAAAATTGTATTATAGAAAAGCCAGAAATGTGTAAATAAGGTAAAAATTAAACAAAGCAAACGAAAAAAACCTACATTGATTCACCTTTGAAGGTTTGTCGTAAAACATCTTAAAAGTCACGTGTCTTATTTTCCCGCCGGAATTCAACGACAACATCGAACCACAGAAGACAGATGCATAGTCACGACATGCGGTGGAGTATATGGTGGTTGCGGTGGGGTATGTGGGTGTGGCGGTGGGGTAATGATTTTGAGCTTCGACGAGACAACGATTTCCGTGATCTCGCGAGAAACAGCGGGATTTCAATCTTTAATCCTCCTTAGACGTGAAGCGGAGTTCATGTTTTTTGGTACTAATGCAGAATAGCGCTCAGGTGATAATGTCATTAGATTTTAGCGCTCAGACTGGGTAATCTGATCTGTGCAGTAAAACGGGAAGCTGGCGGTAGATATGGCGCACCACCGCTGAAAAAAAATCACCTTGATCTATGTGGCGAGAGAAATCACTCACGTAGTGGTTCAAAGCGTGCATGTTTGGCGTGTAAAATGAGATCAGGGGGGGGTGTAATGAACGATTAGGAAGATTGAACTCACATCCACCTGATCGCGAGTCCTGGCTTGACGTCGAATTGCTTCGTTGGCGTGCATGTAAATCACTACACTGTGCAATTGACCCGGATGTGGGATGTTACTGTCATTATTTAAGGCCTGCCTTAACACACGGCACAGTCGCGTTTGGGTCTTGCTGACGATGGCAGTAACGTACGACAGGAACAAAGCAAGTGACTGCGAGAGAGGTGGAATTTGGCCGACTACTATGTTTTGGGTAAAAGAACAACGAAGGTCAGAGGAATGCGATTATTGTGAGAATAGTTTTCTGAACGAAAATTGTATTATAGAAAAAAATTGAATTATAGAAATGTTATAATAGAAAAGCCAGAAATTTGGATATAAGGTAAAAATTAAATAAACAAACGAGAAAAAAAACTATATTGATTCACCTTTGAAGGTTTGTCGCAAAACGTCTTAAAAGTCACGTGTCTTATTTCCCCGCCGGAATTCAACGACAACATCGAACCACGGAAGACAGATGCATAGTCACGACATGCGGTGGGGTATGTGGGGGTTGCGGTGGGGTATGTGGGTGTGGCGGTGGGGTAGTGATTTTGAGCTTCGGCGAGACAACGATTTCGAGTACTGTTGTGTGGATTATCTTCCCTTTGCCAGGAAGAGTTATCTTCACGTGGTGTTGTCCACTAGGGGACCACTTTTGAACAATCATTTTATTGCCTCTTATAAACAACAGATTTGCATTTAGATTCTCACACGGCTAATTTGTCTCATGATATATATGTATATGTTTACGTTGTGTGTTTCATGTATCGTTTCCTGTGAGCGTCCAAGGGTGGTCATGTCCATGGGATTAGCTTCACGCTATTAGGCATGGCCTCCCTTCAATAGTAGTTTAAACCAATAAAGTTTTTCTTTTACTTATATTTTTTTTAAATAATTTGTACTACTATTGATTAATAAATTTCTTATTTCTTTCTAAGCGCCTCGTTTAAACTTCTTCCCCTCTTTTAGCTAAATCTCCGGTACGTGCACATGGGTTAGACTACTGTCTACCCCTTTCTCGGTGGGGCTACGGCTCCCTCTCCTCCTAGTAAGTGATTTCTATGTACGGACGCTCCAGTTTTTTTATGTATGTATGTTTATGTACACTTCTATTCCATCTTCTATTGTTTATGTATTTTGTTTATTCATGTGCTGTATTACATAAAATGTTTTGTCTCTCAATGTTGCATACTGGCATCAAATCGTCTATAAGTTATGTAGCGGCTTCTTCGCTACTCTAAATCGTGTACGTTAGTACTGGGGTTTTCACTGTACCCAAAGCGATGTATGTTAGTAGTCAGCTACTACCGACTACTGAACTTCAATAAACAACAGATACGTATGTACAAAGGGAGGACCCTTCTTTATTTTCTTCGATGTGTGGGTGGTGAATGCGCAGGGCTTACAATGGTTGACGATGACTACTACTACTGCTGGGATGGTCTGGCCATCCTCACAGCCCGCTGGCAGCGATCGACCGTGTCGACGGTCGCTCCTTGAGCTCTGTTCGATGTCTCCTGTCTGACTGTCTAACTGACGACTCGACCCTCTATCTTTTGTATTGACGATACGCCTACGCATCTTTATCTTTTGATCTGATAACGGACCTTTGTTATATATTTCTTTATCTTCTCCCTGCTTCCTTGACCGGAAACCCTCTCTTCCGTTTTTAACTTCTTTTCGCTTTTACCGGGAAAAAAGTCCTTTGTCATTTTTTTCGTCTTTTCTTTGTTTAGTTTAACTAGAAATTCCTATTTTAAGTAATACTCGCCAGATTGCGTATTGGGCACACCCACATTACCCATTCGTACCTGTTAAAAGGGGAGGGTGCTCCAGTGTTCCCAACATGCAAAGTACAACTTACAACCAAACATATCCTTCTAAATTGTAACAGACTTAAGCATATCCGCGCAAATTACTATCAAGCAAGAAACCTGAAAGACATCTTTAAGAATACAAACCCTGAAAACATTTTAAATTTTATAAAAAAAAGCAACCTTTTCAACAAAATATAACAGAACATAACCAATTATCTCCATAGAACAACTACTTTAAAGTCTGAAATCCAAAATAACCTTTTTGGCATTAAATGACCCACAGAGGTTGATATGCCGTTAAACAAAACTCAAACTCAAACCTATTTTCGTTTGTACAATATACAACATCAACCCGTGTCGGAATTGTATGTTCAATTATGACTTTGAACCTTACACTGTTTTTAATGGAACGGACCCCAGTTGAAAAACTTATTGTAGTCTAGCACTAGCGAAAAGGTTCGCTGTTTAGCTGATACCGATGATAGACCACTCCACCGACTCTACGTTTAAAAAGCATTACCCGCCCTGTCGTCTGGGGCGTTAGAATGCACCGACTGCACCTCTGCAGAAGGGTAAGACTCCCCCAATGGGAGCTTGCTAACCATTACACCAGGTTTATTCTATTATCATTTCTTCTCTACCAAGGCTTTGCCGGGTAGCAACTTCCAGTATCTAATAACACGGATAGATAAGTCAATATATTGGACCGCCCTGTCGGCTGAGGCGTTAGAATGCACCGACTGCACCTCTGCAGAGGGGTAAGACTCCCCCAATGGGGCCACCTGTTGGCTGTGGGTGGCGACCCGTGATGCTTAAGGATAGAGCCCAGGTGGATGAGCAATTCATGACATGCAATACTCCACTTTGGCCCTATCTTGGGCTAGACGGTCGGTCGGAGAGGCCCCCTCCGATCAATTGGCTGGTCACGTCAAGCCCTAGCACCTATATGATTTTCCCAACCCTATTGCCCTTATGGAAAGCCCCAACCCCTTTTTATCATATGGGTGCTAGAAGGCGGTGACTGCGGGTCTACATGTTCTGGGAATGACGTTAAACTCTATCTGATGGTGAGGTTCGAGTTTTGGAGGTTTGGGGAATGTGGAGCACCCCATTCATCACCATTGCTCCCATCTATGGGTTAAATAGAAAAATGTATTTATAAAAAATTGTATTATCCATTGGGAATTGATTTATTTCAAAACTTTATCGGCATTAAATGACCCGCTGAGCTTGATATGCCGTAAAACATTGGGAGAGTCTTACCCCTCTGCAGATGTGTAGTCGGTGCATTCTAACGCCCCAGCCGACAGGGCGGTTAAATATCTTCCCAAATATAAATAAAATCTTCATTATTTTTGCTAAAAAACCAAGCCCTGGAGATAGTGAATATATATATATATGAAAAGAAAATATTTTAAAAATATAACAAACACAGGATGTTATGATCAGGAAACAATTTTTAGTGTCAATACTTAAGCATTTCGGTATTGTAATATATATATATATATATATATATATATATATATATATATATATACTTTGTCCTTAATTTTTTTATTTTCAAAGTTTACTCTGGAAATACTCATATACACAACTGCTGTTTATATATGTATAGATTATACAGAGGTGAAGTCGGTGTATTCTACTGTCCCAGCCGACAGGGCGGTTGGAGATTTGGTTTCTTAGTTATCAAACATACATATTTTCCACATATTAGGTGACGATAGCTGAGCGGTTAAGCTGTCCGACTGATGCGGAATCGATCGGGTTTCTATCCCGGCTGTAGGTAGCTTACAAATGTCTAGCCACACGGAAGAGACGTGATACGTCGAAACACGGTGTCTGTGAATGACTATATATGCTCGCCATCCCCCAGTGGGTTGAGCACTTTGGGTGGTATTTCGCTGACGACCGCCAATTAAAGCGTAAACTATAAAAGGCTGCCTTTACATACTTACATACATATGTGTGTATTAAAACAGTTAAAATCCCCTTCCCATTCTGTAGGTGACGATAGCCAATCGGTTAATCTGTCTGACTGATGCTGAATCGATCGGATTTCTATCACGGCTGTAGGTAGCTTACAAATGTCTAGCCACAGTGAAGAGACGTGATACGTTGAAACATGATGTCTCTGGATGACTATATATATATATATATATGTGTGTGTGTGTGTGTGTGTATATATATATATATAATATATATATATATATATATTTTACCAACTCCTCCACACGAGCAGGATGTGACACAAGGTCATTTTTAGACGGCATTTAACAGGTTTGAATTCAGAGTTTTCCTTCTCCTAGACTAGTTGCCTAACCAAGGTTAAATAACCTAATCTGCCCTGCTATTTACCCATAGCTGGAGAAGGAGCTTCTGGTTGCATACCTTTTGTTGGAATATTTTGTTATATAAGGTGTCCTGCAATACACCACCTGAATTTATAGACTGGGCGATGTCACATGGTTTATTCATCCACCAATCAACAGCCATAATGCGTGGCTGGTTGACTACTTAAGCACTGATATTGAAAACCGTCCATTTGCAATCATTGATGAAGGAACTTACAATACTAAGGAGCGCCAATGATTCTTTACCAAGAATTTCCGCTGGACAAGCTCTCTTGCTTGAAGCCTAAAGGATGGTTCCATAAAATCGTAACACCTTTCCCAATGGTATTAGCGTTATGTGAAATGTAGGATTTGAACTCGGGTCGATGAGTCCATTTGCTACGACTGTAACCATTACACCACGCGCCTCCATTAGTTATCCAACATACATTAGCAAATGACGACAAGGAAAGATGAACCCAGAAAAAAGAGCCTCATCTCTAATTACAAGATCAAGAAATCCAAGATTCCTCATACAAAATCCTCTTACGATTCTTGGATTGTCTCTCCCAGTTTCTACTTTCACTTTCGTTTCTACTTTCACTTTCAGTTTACCATTTCCAAAGAGAGCTACATGATGTTGTTTGAAAGTTCGATGTATAATCTTTCTGCTGTCCATTAGAACTGAGTTCTTATTCGGCTTGATGCCCACAACTCCCACCCAAAGTAAGTAGAAACCATGTCTTCAGAGTGGCCTATTGTATTTTTTGCTAGGTTTAACCACTACCACCGTGTGTGAAAAAGAGAACTTTTTTTTTCACTGGAAATTTGGGACAGTATAGACAATTCTAAGAGACAATCACCTCGAGGTTACCGGTTCAATCCTGGCCAAGAGCGATAATAACAGAATACTTAACACAGCTTAACACTTGTACCTGTTCTTGGTTAATGGATTGAAAAGAGTCTACTCACTTAGATTAAATAATGGGTTTCAGTTCGAAGTTGTTTGAAAGCTCTCAAGGTTCGAAGAGAATACCCCGTGATTGAATAAAGGGTTCAGTTCGAAGTTGTGTGAAGGCTCTCAGTTTCGAAGAGGAACCGTGGATTGCAATAAAGAGTTCAGTTCGAAGTTGTGTAAGCTCTCAGTTCGAGGAGAATCCCGTGATTGATAAAGGTTCATTCGAAGTTGTGTGAAGGCTCTCCAGTTCGAAGAGTCCCGTGGATTAAATAAAGGGTTCAGTTCGAAGTTTGTGTGAAGGCTCTCCAGTTCGAAGAGTATCCCGTGGATTGAATAAAGGTTCAGTTCGAGTTCGTGGCTCTCCAGTTCGAGGAGATCCCGCTGGATGAAAAGGGTTCAGTTCGAATTGTGTGAAGGCTCTCCAGTTCGAAGAAATCCGTGGATTGATAAAGGGTTCAGTTCGAAGTTGCGTGAAGGCTCTTCCAGTTCGAAGAGAATCCGTGGATTGAATAAAGGGTTCAGTTCGAAGTTGCGTGAAGCTCTCCAGTTCGAAGAGAATCCGTGGACTTGAATAAAGAGTCAGTTCGAAGTGGTGAAGGCCTCCAGTTCGAGAGAATCCCGTGGATAATAAGGGTTCAGTTCGAGTTGTGTGAGTGAAGGCTCTCCAGTTCGAAGAGAAATCCGTGATTAATATAAGGGTTCAGTTCGAAGTTGTGTGAAGGCTCTCCGTTCGAAGAAATCCTGTGGATTGAATAAACGGGTTCAGTTCGAAAGTTTTGAAGGCTCTCCAGTTCGAGAGATCCCGTGGGATTTGAATAAAGGGTTCAGTTCGAAGTGTGTGGAAGGGCTCTCCAGTTCGAAGAGAATCCCGTTTGGCATTGATAAAGGGTTTACAGTTCGAAGTGGTGAAGGCCTCCAGTTTCGAAGAGAATCCCGTGGATTGAATAAAGGGTTCAGTTCGAAGTTGCGTGAGGCTCTCAGTTCGAAAGGGATCCGTGGCACTTGAATAAAGGCGTCAGTTCGTAAGTGCGTGAAGCTTCCAGTTCGAAGAGTATCCCGTGGTATTTTGAATAAAGGGTTCAGTCGGAAGTTGTGTAGGGTCTCCAGTCGAATGAGAATCCGTGATTGAATAAACGGGTTCAGTTCGAAGTTGCGTGAACGCTCTCCAGTTCGAAGAGAATCCGTTGGATGAATAAAGGTTCAGTTCGGAAGTTTGCGTGAGGCTCTCCAAGTTCGAAAGAGAGAATCCCGTGGAGTTGAATAAAGGTTCAGTTCGAAGTTGTGTGAAGCTCTCCAGTTTCGAGGAGAAACCGTGGATTGAATAAAGGTTCAGTTCGAAGTTGTGTGAAGGCTCTTCCAGTTCCGAAGAATCGTGGATTAAAATTAAAGGGTCAGTTCGAAGTTGTGTGAAGCTCTCCAGTTCGAAGAGAACCTGTGGATGAATAAAGGTTCAGTCGAATTTGTGCAAGGCTCACCAGTCGAGAGATCCCGTGGATTAAATAAGGTTGCAGTTCGAAGTGCTATTGTGAAGGCTCTCCAGTTCGAAGAGCAAATCCTTGGATTGAATAAAGCGGTTCAAGTTCGAAGGTGGTGAAGGCTCTCCTTTCGAAGAGAAGTCCCGTGGATTGAATAAAGGTTCAGTTTCGAAGTTGCTGTGAAGGCTCTCCAGTTCGAGAGAATCCCGTGGATTTGAATAAAGGGTCAGTTCGAGTTGTGTGAAGGCTCTCCAGTTCGAGAGAATCCCGTGGATTAAAAAGGGGTTCAGTTCGAAGTTGTGTGAAAGGTCTCCGTTCGAAGAGAACCCGTGGATTAAAAGGGTTCAGTTCGAAGTTGTGCAGGCTCCCATTCGAAGAGAATCCCGTGGATTGAATAAATGGGTTCAGGTTCGAGTTGTGTAGGTTCTCCAGTCGAAGAGAATCCCGTGGATTTGATAAAGGGTTTCAGTTCGATTGTGTGAAGGCTCTCCAGTTCGAAGAAGAATCCCGTGGATTGAATAAAGGTTCACTTCGAAGTTGCGAAGCTCTCAGTTCGAAGAGTATCCCGTGGAGTTAAATAAAGGTTCAGTCGAAGTGCCCGGTTGAAAAAGGGGGGGCCTTTCCTTTTTTTCCCAGTTGAAGAGTACCCTGGATTGAAAAGGTTCAGTTCGAAGTTGGTGAAGGCTCTCCAGTTCAAGGGAATCCGTGACTTGATAATGGTTAGTTCGAAGTTTGCGTGAAGCCTCTCCAGTCGAAGAGAATCCGATGATTGATAATATGGGTTTCATTTCGAAGCTTGGCGTAAGGCTCTCCAGTCGAGAGAATCCCGTGCGATTGAATAAAGGGTTCAGGTTCGAAGTGCGCTGAAGGCTCTCCAGTCTCGAAGAGAAAGAATCCGTGGATTGAATAAAGGGTTCAGTTCGAAGTTGCGTGAAGGCTCTTCCAGTTCGAGGAGAATACCGTGGAGTGAATAAAGGGTTCAGTTCGAAGGTTGTTGTGAAGGCTCTCCGTCGAAAGGAGAATCCCGTGGATTAAATAAAGGGTTCAGTTCGAAGTTGAGTGAAGGCTCTCAGTTCGAAGAAGAATCCTGTGGAATTGAATTAAAGGGTCAGTTCGAAGTGTCAGTGGTGGAAGCTTCCAGTTCTAAGAGAATCCCGTGGATTGATAAGGGATTCATTCGAAGTAACTTGTGAAGGCTCTCAGTTCGAAGAGAATCCCGTGGACTTGAATTAAAGGGTTTCAGTTCGAAGTTGTGTCCCTCGAGCTCATACCAGTTCGAACGAGAATCCCTGTGGATTGAATAAGGGATTCAGTTCGAAGTTGCGTGAAGCTCTCCGTTCGAGGGAGCATCCCGTGGATTGAATAAGGGTTCAGTCGAACGTTGCGTGAAGGCTCTCAGTTCGAAGAGTATCCCGTGGATTAATTAAAGGGCTTCAGTTCGAAGTTGTGTGAAGGTCTTCAGTTCGGAAGAGGAATCCCGTGTATTGATAAGGGTCAGTTCGAAGTTGCGGAAGGCTCCAGTTCGGAAGGACATCACGTGGATTGATAAGGGTTCAGTTCGAAGTGCATTGAAGGCTCTCCAGTTTCGAAGAGATCCCGTGGATTGTAAGTACGAAGTTGTGTGAGGCTCTCCAGTTCGAGGAGAATCCGTGGATTGAATAGGTGTGTGGTGTTTCAGGTTCGAAGTGTGTGAAAGTTCCAGTTCGAAGAGAATCCGTGGAAAAATAAAGGGTTCAGTTCGAAGTGTGTGAAGGGCTCTCCAGTTCGAAGGAGAATCCTGTTTTGAATAAAGGTTCAGTTTCGAATTGTGTGAAGGCTCTCCAGTTCGAAGAGAATCCCGTTGGATTAAAATAAGGGTTCAGTTCGAAAGTGTGTGAGGCCCCAGTTCGAAGAAATCCGTGGATTGAACTAAAGGGTCAGTTCGAAGTGTGTGAAGGCTCTCCAGTTCGTAAGGAATCCCGTGGTTGAATAAAGGGTTCAGTTCGTTCCAGTTCGAAGAGGATCCGTGGATGAATAAAGCGGTTCAGTTCGAAGTTTGGTGAAGGCTCTCCAGTTCGAAGAAGAATCTTGTTTAAGGGTTCAGTTCGAAGTTTGTGTGAAGGCTCTCCAGTTCGAAGAGGAATCCGTGGGATTGAATAAAGGGTTCAGTTCGAAGTTGGCGTTGAAGCTCTCCTTTTGAGAATCCTGATTATTTTCATTCGAGTTGTGTGAAGGTCTCCATTTCGAAGCAGATCCCTGATTGAATAAAGGGTTCAGGTTCGAAGTTGTGTTGAAGGCTCTCCAGTTTTTCGGAAGAGAATCCCGTGGATTGAAAATAAAGGGTTTCAGTTCGAAGCTTGCGTGAGTCTCCAGTTCGAAAGATATATATTTTCGAAGTTTGCGTTGAAGGCTCATCCAAGTTCGAAGGTATCCCGTGGGAAATTGATAAAGGGTTCAGTTCGAAGTTGCGTGAAAGGCTCTCCAGTTCGAAGATGCATTCCCCGGGGATTGAATAAAGGGTCAGTTTCGAAGTTGCGTGAAGGCTCTCCAGTTCGAAGAGAATCCCGTGGATTGAATAAAGCGTTCAGCCGAAGTTGCGTGAAGGCTCTCCAGTCGAAGAGAATCCCGTGGATTGATAAAGGGTCATTTCGAAGTTGCGTGAAAGGCTCTCAGTTCGAAGAATCCCGTGATTGAAAAAGGGTTCGTTCACGTTTCGTGAAAGGCTCTCCAGTTCGAAGATCCGTGCGATTGAATAAGGGTTCAGTCGAAGTTGTGTGAGGTATCTCCAGTTCGAGAGAATCCCGTGGATTGAATAAAGGGTTCATTTCGAGTTGTGTGAAGGCTCTCCAGTTCGAAGAGAATTTTTATTGAATAAAGGTTCATTCGAGTTGTGTGGAGGCTTCTCCATCGAAGAGAATCCCGTGATTGAATAGAAGGGTTCAGTTCGAGTTGCGTTGAAGGCTTCTCCAGTTCGAAGAGTATCCGGATGCGATTGAATAAAGGGTCATTCGAAGTTGCTGTGAAGGCTCTTTTTGTGGATTTGAATAAAGGGTTCAGTTCGAAGTTGCGTGAATTTCAGGTTCGAAGAGAATCGCCGTGGATGAATAAAGGTCAGTTCGAAGTGCGTGAAGGCTCTCCAGTTCAAGAGAAATCCCGTGGATTGGAATAAAGGGTCAGATTCGAAAGTTGCGTTGGAAGGCTCTCCGTTCGAGAAGAATCCGTGATTGAATTAAAGGGTTCAGTTCGAAGTTGCCGTGAAGGCTCCCAGTTCGAAGAGAATTCCCGTGGATTGGATAAAGGGTTCAGTCGAGGAGGTGGCGGTGAAGGCCTTCCATGTTCGTAAGAGAATCCGTGGAATTAGGGTACGAGTTCGAAGTTGCGTGGAAGGTTTTCTCGAAGAGAATCCCGTGGATTTATAAAGGGTTCAGTTTCGAAGTTGCGTGAATCTTACTCTCTCTCATTGAATAAAAGGTTTTCAGTTCGAAGTTGTGGAAGGCTCTCCTTTCGAAGAGAATCTCGTGGATTGAATAAAGGGGTCTTCAACTTCGAGTTTGGGAAGGCGCTCTCCAGTTCGGAAGAGAATCCGTTATAAAGGGTTCAGTTCGAGTTGCGTGAAGCTCTCCAGTTCGAAGAGCTATCCCGTGGATTGAATATTGTTGCGTGAAGGCTCTCCAGTTCGAGAGAATCCCGTGGGGATTGAATAAAGGGTTCAGTTCGGAAGTTGCGTGAAGGCTCTCCAGTTCGAAGAGATCCCGTGGATTGAATAAAGGTTTTTCAGTTCGAAGTTGTTTTTTGAAGGCTCTCCAGTTCGAAGAGTATCCCGTGGATTGACTAAGGGTTCAGTTCGAAGGTGTGTGAAGCTCTCAGTCGAAGAGAATCCCGTGGATTTTTAATAAAGGGTTCACGTTCGAGTTGTGTGAAGGATCTCCAGTTTCGAAGAGATCCGGTGATTGAATAAAGGGTTCAGTTCGAAGTTGTGTGAAGGCTCTCCAGTTCGAAAATCCCGTGGAGTTTAATTAAGGTTCAGTTCGAAGTTGCGTGAAGGCTCTCCAGTTCGAAGAGTATCCGTGGATTGAATAAAGGGTTGTTGAAGCTCTTCCAGTTTCGAAAGATCCGTGGATGAATAAAGGGTCCAGTTCGAAGTTGCTGTGAAGGCTTTTCTAAGAAGAACCCGTGGATGAATAAAGGTTCAGTTTCGAAGTTTGCGTGAAGGCTCTGCCAGTTCGAAGAGAATCCTTCGTTGGATTTGAATAAAGTAGGTCATTGCGAATTGCGTGAAGGATCTCTTTGTTTTCGAAGAGATCCTTGGATTAGAATAAAGTGTTCATGTTCGAAGTTGCGTGAAAGGCTCCCGAGTTCGACAGAAGCTCCCGAGTCTGAACCTTGATCATTTAGTTTCACGCACCGACCCCACCCCCCAAATAGGTTTTTAATGCAAAATTGTCTAGTTTGCAGGTTCAATCTAACCAAGAGCGATAATAAAATAGTACTTACACGCTTAACACTTTTGTGTTGTACCAGTTCATGGTTAAGGAAATCGAGAAGAGTCTACTCAGTGGATTTGAATAAGAGGGTTCGGTTCGAGTTCTGTGTGAAGACTCCCGATTACGACCTGAAGTTTACCGAGTCTGGAAATTTGTTATCATTGATATATTCAACCCCCACTACACCAAGTAAGGTAGAAAACCAGTGTTTGCAGAGTTGGTCATTGTCTTTTTTGCTAGGTGTTAAACACTGCCACCGTGTGTGAAATAAATTTTGGACAGTATAGACAGTTAAAGTTTACATAATTATTAGATGCTAATAGTTGTGTACAGTAGTGTAGAAAACCAAAAATGGCTGTGTATAGTTTGCAGCTGGTGCCTTGAAGGATGATCTCTCTTCTTTTTGGAGATAGATAGATAATTTCTATCTATCTATCCATCAAACTATCTATCTCAATCTGTTCATATTAATCTATCTGAGTATACTTACATCTATCTATCTAGCGAGCTATCTGTTTAAATAATTTTTGTAAATATCTATATCTATCTATCTATCTATCTACAATATAACCATCTACTTTTTAAATATCTATCTATCTATATCTATATATCTATCCATCAACTTTTAAAATATCTATCTATCAATATCAATCTATCTACCCATCTAAGTTTTAAATATCTATCTGTCTCTATCTATCTATCTATCTATCTATCTAATTATTTGAATATCTATCTATCCAATATATCTATCGTCTAATTTCTTAAATATCTTTCTTTATCTATATCTATCTATCTATTAACTATTTTTCTAAAATATCTTTCAATCTATATCTTTCTAGCTTTCATCTATCCATCTGGTTTTTAAATCTCAACCATTTCACGACTGTTTTTACGATCTCAACCATTGAACTCATCTTGATGATTGGATTACCATGAACTTCAAGTTTATGAGTGTTAAACCATAATATTACCATTGATTTTTATATATATATATATATATATATATATATATATGTGTGTGTGTGTGTGTGTGTGTGTGTGTGTGTGTGTGTGTGAAAATGGAAAAGGAATTGAATCCGACAATATGAGGAAAAATGAGCAAAGAAAAGAAAGTTAGATGGATAAAATGAATTTAATCGATATCACATTAATCGATATCACTTACACCAATATATATTATATATATATATATATATATATATATATATCAGCAAATCTAGCTGATAAGCATTACTCCACGTGAGGTGCCCTCTGCCCTCTCTTTTACTAAGCGTAGCTTAGATGAGGCATAAGACCAGAATTATGGGGCACCCAGTGAGAATCAAACTCACAAACAATGGTCAGCAAATCTAGCTGGCTACCCATTACACCACGTGGGGTGCCCTTTCTTTTACCAAGCTTAGCTTTGATGCGGAACAAGGCCAGAAGTATGAGGCGCCCAGTGAGAAACGAACTCACTAATAATGGTCTGCTAAGCTAGCTTGCTAACCATTAGCCTAAATGAGGTGCCCAGTGTTATTTACTAAGCTTAGTTTAGATGTGGCACAAAGCCAGGAGTAAGGAGCGCCCAGTGAGAATCGAACTCACTAACAATGGTCTGCAAATCTATCTTGCTAACCATTACACCATGTGAAGTGCCCTTCCTTTTGCCAAGCTTAGCTTAGATGCGGAACAAGGCCAGGAGTATGGGGCGCCCAGTGAGAAACGAACTCACTAACAATGGTCTGCAAATATAACTTGCTAACCATTATACCACATGAGGTACCCTTGGTTCTGTCGATATATAGGTGTAATTCAGTCGGTAGTTCGATACCGGCCCTCGCCAACTCAGCGTATGAGTAGCACAGGGATCAGTGCGGTAAAGTAAGGAGCTGACGGTAGGTGTGGCGCTCCACATCAGACGCTAAAACAATCTCCTTGGTCTAGCGCTATGATTGTTTCTGTGACAGTGTGTCGCATAGCTAGTAAGCTAGTCACTGTTACTGCAGTGACTTCGATCCTCACCAGGTGTCACGCGTTTGTGACCTTCTTTCATATATATTTATATATATATATATATATATATAGAGAGAGAGAGAGAGAGAGAGAGAGAGAGAGAGATGAATTCAGTCGGTAGAGTGTTCGGCTAGAAACCACAAGGTTCCTAGTTCGATACCAGTCCTCGCCAACTCAGCGTATGAGTAGCACAGGGATCAGTGCAGTAAAGTAAGGAGCTGATGGTGGGTATGGCGCTCCACCTCAGATGCTAAAAATAATCTCCTTGGTCTAGCGCTAGTGAAAAGCAGATAGACTCCCTCGCTGAATGGCTGATACCGACTTTAGGCCACCCCGACGAATTTACTTTACTTATAGAGGTGCGCGGTGTAAAGGAAATGGACTCGTCGACCCGAGTTCAAATCCTGGATGCTGTTTGCATTTCACATAGCGGTAAAACTCTTGGGAAAGGTATGAATCCACATATTCTCGCTCTCGCTATGGATAAATAGTGGGACAGACTGGGCTCTTTAACCTTTGATAGGTAACCAGTCTAGGAGAAGGAAAACTCTGAATTCAAACCTGTTGAACTCCACTTTAGAAATTGACCTTGTGACGCATCCTCCTTGTGCGGAGGGGTTGGTATATATATATATATATATATATATATATATATATATATATATATATATATTAATCAATAGTTATTGTATTATGCAATCCTCAGATGAGTCATTTTGACTCATCTGAGGATTGCATAACCATGAAACTTTAAGTTATGAGTCCAAATCATCCATAATACCATTACTATTGATTATAAATCTGCTCTGCTTTATTAGAATTGTGCACCTTTTCATGCCAATACTTTTCTCATTTATTATCTATTCATTATATATATGAAAAATATATGGAAATTAATCCGACAGTATGAAATATAACATTTTGAAAAAACATATGATGTTTGTTATGTGATTGCTGACAAGCTTGTTTCGACCAAAACGATAAGTTGGTCTTCATAGTCATTCGCAGACACGTATTTCGACTTATCAAGTCACTTCAGAGTGGCTTGGCATTTTATGAGCTATCTACAGGCGGGATATAACTCCGATCGATTCAGCATCAGTCGGACATCATCACCCACGGAATTTAACTATTTTAATACACACATCTGCATGTATGTAAAGGCTGCCATAGAGTGGTCCATCCCTTTTATAGGAGAGCTTTGCGGTTATGCTTTAATTAGTGGTCATCAGCGAAATCCTCCCAAAGAGCTCAACCCCAGAGGGGGGGAGTATATAGATACAACTATCTTGGCCACCGAACGGAGGGATATTTAAACAGTTTTGCGTTATGGAGACACTTCGACCTTTACGTCGACTCTGTTGACGCGGGAAACGGTGATCGATAACGAAGACAAAACTAATCGATTTTGGTTTCAGTCTTGCAAGAGTTTTATCGATCAGGCGAGTAGGAAGAGACAGCACTGACACCCATTGTCTCTGCCTTGCAAGAGGGAGAAAAATAAATATATAGATAGATAAATTAATAACTAACAAAAAAAAGACGTTGAACTGATAAATGAAGCGAACAACGGTGGGTTGAGGGAGTGGCCGGGGTTCGGGCATTGAGTGCCGAGGTGGGTGAGTTTAAAAGATTGTTAATGATACAAAAGCATTTTTAGCATAAAGAAAGAAAGGGAACAAAAAGGACAAGTTACATAGAAAAATATGATTTTTTTATCATAAAGAAAGAAAGGAAACCAAAAGGGGCAAGTTACACAGAAAAATACGATAAGAAAGAAGGAAAGAAAGAAAGAAAGAAAGAAAGAAAGAAAGAAGGAGAAAGACAGAGAGAGTGAGTGAGCGTGCAGAAGTGATAACGCTAGTCTGTTTCAATATATAAGTTTTGGCCCGCCCTGTCGGCTGGGGCATTAGAATGCACCGACTGCACCTCTGTAGAGGGGTAAGACTCCCCCAAATGGAGCCACCTGTTGGTGGCGACCCGTAATGCTTAAGGATGGAGTCTTGGTGGATGAGCAGTCCATGACCTACAACAGTCCACTTAGACCCTTACTTAGGCTAGACGGGCGGTCGGAGAGGCCCCTTCTGATCAATCGACTGGTCATTTCAAGCCCTAGTACCTATATGATTGCCCCAACCCTATTGTTCTTTATTGTTAATGATTAAATTATCATAATGAGGTATATGCACCGGTCTTGATAGCCTATATATTAATACTCTTGATAATAATTTTAATAGACTATTCCACCTGTTGAAAGGGGAGGATGCCCAGTGTGCCCAACATGCAAAGTACAACTTACAACCAAACAAATCCTTCTAAATTGTAACAGACTTAAACATATCCGCACTAATTACTATCAAACAAGAAATCTGAGAGATATCATTAGGAATACAAACCCTGAAAACATATTAAATTTTCTAAAAAAAAAGAAACAACCTTTTCAACAAGATATAACCTTCTCTATCATTCATTGTACCAAGGAGGTCCTCCGTGCGGCATCCAGTATCCTCGCAGAGTTAGTAATATCATATTCGTCCAAGATATCACTAAGGGGAATAGTATTTGATACAACTTGCTATTGAAATCAAATCCTTCTGTTATATACTGGCATCAATTTCCATTATGTTATATAGCGGCTTCTTCAAATTCACCGCCCTGTCAGCTGGGGCGTTAGAATGCACCGACTGCTCCTCTGCAGAGGGGTAAGACTCACCCAATGGGGCCACCTGTTGGCCGTGGGTGGTGACCCGTGATGCTTAAGGATAGAGTCCAGGTGGATGAGCAGTTCATGATTTGCAATACTCCACTTTGGCCCTTTCTTGGGCTAGACGGGCGGTTGGAGGAGCCCCCTCCGATCAATCGGCTGGTCACGTCAAGCCCTAGCACATATATGATTTTCCCAACCCTATTGCCCTTATGGCAAGCCCCAACCCCTTTTTATCATATGGGTGCTAGAAGGCGGTGACTGAGGGTCTACATGTCCTGGGAATGACGTTTAACTCTATCTAATGGTGAGGTTCCAGTTTTGGAGGTTTGGGGAATGTGGAGCACCCCTTCATCACCATTGCTCCCTGGTCCACTCTGACCCGGAGTGGTAGTACCTGTTAGGGTCCCATCTATGGGTTAAATAGAAAAATGTATTTATAAAAAAAATTGTATTATGCATTAAGAATTGATTTATTTCAAAACTTTATCGGCATTAAATGACCCACTGAGGTTGATATGCCGTAAAACAAGACAAAACAAAAATCTTCAAATTCACGCTGCTAACTCAGCGTACGTATCGTAGCGGGTATATTGCGGGTATCGTCACCAACCCTAGACGATATATGTAGTAGTCGCTTAATGAAATCTACAACACATGGGTATAGTAGGAGTTTTGACTTTATTTCTCTTCTCGGCTGTACGTGGTGGGCGGCGAGCGTTGACAATGACTACTACTACTGCTGGGATGGTGAGGTAAAGGGGGCTGGTGGGTCCCACAGCCGTTGGCTGCAATGGACCGTGAGCGTCTATCGCTCACTTGTTTCCCGTCCGCTGTCTCCTGTCTGACTCCTTTCGGCTCGAACCCTCAAGCCTTTTATATTAATAGGTACTCCTACGCATCTTTATCTTTTGATCTGATAACGGGCATTTGTTATATATTTCTTTATCTTCTCCCTGCTTCTTTGACCGGAAAGCCTCGCTTCCGTTTTTTAACTTCTTTGTTCGCTTTTACCGGGAAAAAAAGTCCTTTGTCATTTTTGTCGTCTTTTCTTTGTTTAATTTAAGCGGAAATTCCTATTTCCGTTTGTACAATATACAACACTTCTTCGACTCCCTATCTCGCTGCAATTAAACAAGCCTCAATGCTGACGGGTCGTCTAGCGATTTTAAAATTACACAATAAAAAGAAAATGCATCACGAATAGGTTATTTCTTGTCGGACTCGGGAACCTTCCTGTCGCAATCGGAAGCCATCACGGAACCTAACCCTTTATTTAATCCACGGGGGTTCTCATTCCGCTAACCATAGCTGGGGTACAGCTGTTAAGCCATGTTAATTATTATTCTATGTTACTACTGCCCCTGGCCTGGATTGAACTTGCAGTCTAGAGATAACTGTCGCAACCCCACTCCTTTATCCACTAGGCTATGTGTCTAAATGGAGAATCCAGTGTGAATTTTGGGAACTTATAAACCTGATGGAAGCGCGTGGTGTAATGGTTAAAGTCATGGAAAATGGACTTCGTTGCCCCGAGTTCAAATCCTGGACGTGCTAATTGCATTTCACTTAGCGCTAATACCCTTGGGAAAGGTATGAATCCTATTCTCCCACGAGCTATGGGTAAAAAGTAGGGCAGACTGGACCCTTTAACATTGGTTAGGCAACCGGTCTAGGAGAAGGAAAACTCTGAATTCAAACGTGTTGAACTCCGCTTAAGAAACTGACCTTGTATCACATCCTGCTCGTGCGGAGGGGTTGGTGAATATGCATAAACCTGATGTCTTGTTTTACCTATTCACTTGGAGGGGATTTGTTTTCTATCTATCCTTTTTAATATCTGCGTAATTCGGACTATTGTCCTCATCTTCATTGTTATCTGTACAACGTTTCGGCCGATATGCCCTCCGGCCTTCTTCATAACAATGAAGATGAGGACAATAGTCCGAATAACGCAGATGATAATAATAATAATAATAATAATAATAATAATAATAATAATAATAATAATAATCAAGCCTCATCTCAGACATTCAGAGAAATAGTATCCTCATCTTCATTGTTATCTGTACAACGTTTCGGCCGATATGCCCTCCGGCCTTCTTCATAACAATGAAGATGAGGACAATAGTCCGAATAACGCAGATGATGATAATAATAATCATCAAGCCTCATCTCAAACATTCAGAGAAATAGTATCCTTTTTAATTTGTTCTTGTTTATATATTCTTCGAGTCCCTGTCTCGCTGCAACTAAACAAGACGCAATGCTGACGGGTCCTCTAGCGATTTTTTAAAATTACACAATGAAAATAAAAAAATAAAATGCATCACGGATATGTTACAATTCTTGAGGATGGATTTCAACTTCAAGAGATCAGACATCTGCAGACGTCAAATTAGGATAGGGTGACAGCTGTGGGATGGGAATTGTCGCTGGTTTCCCAGGAACTGATCTAGCAGAATATTGGGGGGGCTCTATGTTTTGTTTGCCAAATTTTCGAGGTTTCTGCCCTGTTGTCGGAGCGAAAGAAAAAAAGGGTGTTTTGTTAGATAGATAGTGATGTAATTAATATGCATACACCTGGTTCCCCTATCTAATATATAAATATTATTAAGCATCAGCATCCGGTGCCAAACGGATACATACAAACACAGAACAGATAAGTACAAAAAATTAACAAGACAAAACTTAACCTAAGTAGAGGAGGGTCAATTCGGTATAGCCAACGAGGTGGAAATATACACAGAAGAATGGTGTGCTTAATACAATTATTAAGCACCAGCATCCGGTGTCAAACGGATACATACAAACACAGAACAAATAAGTACAAAAATGAACAAGACAAAACTTACCCTAAATAGAGGAGGGTCAGTTCGGTATAGCCAACGAGGTGGAAATATGCACATAAGAATGGTGTGCTTAATACAATTATTAAGCACCAGCATCCGGTGTCAAACGGATACATACAAACACAGAACAAATAAGTACAAAAATGAACAAGACAAAACTTACACTAAATAGAGGAGGGTCAGTTAGGTATAGCCAACGCAGCAAAGTCAGTATGAATATTATTCAGCTTGTTAATCCACTTTAATCGTAGGCTATTTTATGGCTATGAGCCAGTCCACCTGGTAGAGGGCTGAAGGAGTGCCAGTTACTCTACAACAGGTTTTATTACCGGCAAGAAATTCTCTTGACTTAACCAGTGTGATATATATATATAGTCATCCACACACACACACACACACACACACATATATATATATATATATATATATATATATATATATATATATATATATATATATATATATATATATATATATGGAGGGTTAAATATAATGACGGATTAAGATCGATAGATAGATAGATATAAAGTCGTCGGGCCGGCCTAATGTCGGTATCAGCCATGCAGCGAGGGAGTCTATCCCCTTTTCACTAGCGTTAGACCAAGGAGATTGTTTTAGCGTGTGAGGTGGAGCGCCACACCTACCATCAGCTCCTTACTTTACCGCACAGATCCCTGAGTTGGCGAGGACGGGTATCGAACTAGGAACCT
>JALAJA010000071.1:40000-61996 GCA_023376005.1 Doryteuthis pealeii
CCTTTTCTTTTTCTTTTCCTTTGCTTTTTTTGGGGGGAGGGGGGGGGTAGAAAATAGACAAAACGAGAATTGTTTCACAAAATATCTTACCTCACTGTCGACTGAGGCAGAAGAATAAGGTAGATCGATTTTGAAACTGTAAAGTCTCCCATGGAGCGAAAGTTGCAAATTAACATTAACAAATACCTCACAAAATACGTTTCTTCAAAACTTTGCCTACGTTTGAGGAAATAGATTCTAATCTTTTAAAATAGGTTATTTTCTATAACTCCAACCTAAAAAGGGAAACACACACACACACACACACACACACACATATATATATATATATATATATATATAAGATTTTTTGGATGTTTGTTTTTTTATAGAAGCAAGTTGAATAAATTATTATTTATATTTCTGCTTGAAGGCAATTATAAATGCATGTATCGAATAAGATTCGATAATTATAGAAAATAATCTTGACAAGTAAATCCCGCAAAGGATGGCTCGCTATGCAGAACACCGTACAGACTGTTTCGACTTTATTAAGTCTCTTTATTAAGTCTCTTCAGCGATGTATACATTGCTGAAGAGACAATAAAGTCGAAACAGTCTGTACGGTGTTCTGCATAGCGAGCCATCCTTTGCGGGATTTACTTGTCAAGATTATTTTCTATAATTATCGAATCTTATTCGATACATGCATTTATAATTGCCTTCAAGCAGAAATCTAAATAATATATATATATACATATATATATATATATATATATATATATATATATATAATATATATATTGTTTATTTGAGGAAAAATAAATTTATCACAGAGAATAAGGAGACCGTGAGAGACTTTTCAGAACCGTTTGTCTTAGCGTTCCTCATAATTTCAAACATCCAAAGAACGCTAGTTTTTCATTCAACATTTTTAAATAGATTGACCAACAAAAGACTCTCACAGTCTTCTCATTCTCTGTGGTAAATTTATTTTCGTCAAATAAACAAAAGCCCTGATGAAGATCTACTAAAACAGATTGAAACACTGCAGCGTTGGCGAAATAAACATCCCTCATTTTATGAACCTGTGTTTTTCAAATGTTTCACTATATTACATACTGTCGGTTTCACTTCCATTTTTCAATTCACACACACACACACACACACACACATATATATATATATATATATATATATATATATATATATATAGAGAGAGAGAGAGAGAGAGAGAGAGAGAGCGGGAGAGAGAGTTAAGAATTAATTTAAAAATGAATTAAATGAATAGAATAAATGAAAAAGATATTTTCCAAAGGACCACTCCCAAAAGAAAAATAATGGTAATAATTTTTGAGAGAGGTCAGTAATCGAAAAAACCTTCTCACATCCTACATAAATATATATTATATATGTGTGTGTGTGTGTGTGTGTGTGTGTGTGTGTGTGTGTGGTGTGTGTTTATGTGGTGTGTGTGTGTAAAATGAAACTGGAAGTGAATCCGACGCTATGTTGAAAAAATGAATAAAGGAAAGAAAGTATAGAATGGATAATATAGGATATTTTAATCAATTTTACTTACATGTGTTTCGGTCAGGAGTTTATCCATTCGTTTTTCCAACGAATTTCATTTCAAATAAGGATTTACTCTGATGAAGGTCGAATTTTCTTTGTGTGCGGAACATTTCTATATTTTTTCTATTATTATTATTTCATTTCATTTGGTTATTTAAAAATAATAATAGTTTGAATAATGTACACATGGATAAACTCCTGACCGAAACACGTGTAAGTAAAATTGATTAAAATATCCTATATTATCCATTCTATACTTTCTTTCCTTTATTTATTTTTTTCAGCATATATATATATATATATATATATATATATATATATATATATATATATATATATCATTATCATTATTATTATTATTAGTTGGCAACCTTCCGTCTATTTAAGACGATGGCGTAGTGTCCTTTTTTACCTACAGCTGTGTGAGTGGCTGAACAGACCGATCCTTGAATGGCAGTCTCTGGTGCAGTGGCTGCAAACAAAAGGTGATGCTTTCTGTAGGTGTTTGGAGGTGCTCCTCTATGTTGGCAAGACCTCTTCCCCCTTCCTTTCTTGACACACATAATCTATCTCTATCATCTCTAGGGTGGAGAGCCTTGTGCATGGTCATTAATTTTCTCGTCCCTTGGTCAATCTATCTGAGTTCTTCCTTTGTCCATTTTAAGAATGGTCCTGAGTATCTTATAATGGAGACAGCCCAGGTATTCATTCCTTTGATCAGATTTCTGCTGTTAAGTTTGGTTTCTAGAAGTTTTCTAGTTTTCCTGAGATATTCTTTTTTAATTTAATTTTTTTTCCTTTCATTTCTGCTTGCATGATATTGTCCGCTTCTAAAATTCCTAAGTATTTGTAGCTTTCATTTTCATCAAGAGATTTTATAGTTTCCTGATTTGGCAGTTGTATTCCATGCATTAGTTTTCTTTCACCCCGTTTTATTACAAGCATAGCACATTTTTTGATTCCAAATTCCATTCCTATATCTTGGCTATATATTCTAATAGTTTGTACCAGGGTTTCTAATTCTTTTTCATTTTTTACAAAAATTTTAATGTTATCCATGTACATAAAGTGGTTTATCTTTTCTTGTGAATTACTAAATTTGTATCCCCCTGTACATTTTTTACGTATATGATTAAGCGGCATCATTGCTATAATAAAGAGTAGTGGTGATAATGAGTCTCCTTGGAAGATACCTCTTTGGATTTTTACGTCTGCCAGGGATTGTTTTCCAGCTTTTAATTGAACTCGCCAGTTTTCCATAGCTTTTTTAATGAAGTTTATGATGTTGTTGGAAATTTTGAACATTTTTAGACATTCTAAAATCCAAGTATGTGGGACCATGTCATAGGCTTTTCTGTAATCGATCCAGGCCATAGCAATATTTTTCCATCTATTTTTTACTTCTTTAAGAATGTATTGGTCTATATAAAGTAAATCATGGGTTCCTCTTTTTCCCTTGTAGCATCCTTTCTGTTCTTCTGGGATAAATTTCCGCCAATTGAGTGAAAAGTATATTTCTTCTTTTATAACAGCAGTCAGAATTATTATTATCATTATTATTATTATTATTATTATTTCAATATACTATGAAAATTGTATTATAGAAAAAAAATTGTATTATAGAAAAGCCAGAAATGTGTAAATAAGGTAAAAATTAAACAAAGCAAACGAAAAAAACCTACATTGATTCACCTTTGAAGGTTTGTCGTAAAACATCTTAAAAGTCACGTGTCTTATTTTCCCGCCGGAATTCAACGACAACATCGAACCACAGAAGACAGATGCATAGTCACGACATGCGGTGGAGTATATGGTGGTTGCGGTGGGGTATGTGGGTGTGGCGGTGGGGTAGTGATTTTGAGCTTCGACGAGACAACGATTTCCGTGATCTCGCGAGAAACAGCGGGATTTCAATCTTTAATCCTCCTTAGACGTGAAGCGGAGTTCATGTTTTTTGGTACTAATGCAGAATAGCGCTCAGGTGATAATGTCATTAGATTTTAGCGCCCAGACTGGGTAATCTGATCTGTGCGGTAAAACGGGAAGCTGGCGGTAGACATGGCGCACCACCGCTGAAAAAAAAAATCACCTTGATCTATGTGGCGAGAGAAATCACTCACGTAGTGGTTCAAAGCGTGCATGTTTGGCGTGTAAAATGAGATCAGGGGGGAGTGTAATGAACGATTAGGAAGATTGAACTCATATCCTCCTGATTGCGAGTCCTGGCTTGACGTCGAATTGCTTCGTTGGCGTGCATGTAAATCACTACACTGTGCAATTGACACGGATGTGGGATGTTACTGTCATTATTTAAGGCCTGCCTTAACACACGGCAGACGTACGACAGGAACGAAGCAAGTGACTGCGAGAGAGGTGGAATTTGGCCGACTACTATGTTTTGGGTAAAAGAACAATGAAGGTCAGAGGAATGCGATTATTGTGAGAATAGTTTTCTGAACGAAAATTGTATTATAGAAAAAAAATTGAATTATAGAAATTTTATTATAGAAAAGACAGAAATTTGTAAATAAGGTAAAAATTAAATAAAGCAAACGAAAAAAACAAACTACATTGATTCACCTTTGAAGGTTTGTCGTAAAACGTCTTAAAAGTCACGTGTCTTATTTCCCCGCCGGAATTCAACGACAACATCGAACCACGGAAGACAGATGCATAGTCACGACATGCGGTGGGGTATGTGGGGGTTGCGGTGGGGTATGTGGGTGTGGCGGTGGGGTAGTGATTTTGAGCTTCGGCGAGACAACGATCTCGAGTACTGTTGTGTGGATTATCTTCCCTTTGCCAGGAAGATTTATCTTCACGTGGTGTTGTCCACTAGGGGACCACTTTTGAAAAATCATTTTATTGCCTCTTATAAACAACAGATTTGCATTTAGATTCTCACACGGCAAATTTGTCTCATGATATATATGTATATGTTTACGTTGTGTGTTTCATGTATCATTTCCTGTGAGCGTCCAAGGGTGGTCATGTCCATGGGATTAGCTTCACGCTATTAGGCATGGCCTCCCTTCAATAGTAGTTTAAACCAATAAAGTTTTTCTTTTACTTATATTTTTTTTAAATAATTTGTACTACTATTGATTAATAAATTTCTTATTTCTTTCTAAGCGCCTCGTTTAAACTTCTCCCCCTCTTTTAGCTAAATCTCCGGTACGTGCACATGGGTTAGACTACTGTCTACCCCTTTCTCCGTGGGGCACGGCCCCCCTCATAGTAAGTGATTTCTATGTACGGACGCTCCAGTCCTTTTATGTATGTATGTTTATGTACACTTCTATTCCATCTTCTATTGTTTATGTATCTTGTTTATTCATGCGCTGTATTATATAAAATGTTTTGTCTCTCAATGTTGTACACTGGCATCAAATCGTCTATAATTGGACAATACAGACTGATTTTTTTTTCAATCGTAAAAGTTACATTTTATTTTTTGTAAAAACGGATTTTAAGTAGCGTTTTGGCAGTCATCTTGATCGAAATCGACAAAAAAAAATCGTTTTAAATGTATCAAAAATAAATTACATGTGTAATATTATTTTGCTTTATAATCAATAAATTTTAATTTGTTTTTAAAATGAAAAGCAGATGATATTTTGGCAGATCCTACTTTTTTCCAGAATCCCAGTCATCTAGCAAGAGCTTAATGGGTGACCCAACTAATCACGTTTTGTCTAGTATATATATCTTATTATAATGGAGAGTGTGGGTTTGTCTGTCTGTAATCGAAACTATATTGCTATACAAGTCACAATTCCCTTAGTTATTTACATCACATTCTCCATGATTTTATTTTTAATTTAAACATCAATTATTAATAAAATTGTTTACATTATTAAGACTGTTGACCATATCTCCATACTAATAACATGCAATTGTATTTATATATACAACAAAATAGCGGATTACAGTGTGAATGGAAAGGCTAATTTGCATATTGATCTTACAAATTTGATTTTAATAAATATATGCTTAGTATTATTGATTTCTAATTTTTTGATTTTATCTTATTGAATATGACCAAAAATCTCTTCAATAAATCTTAAAAGAAATCCATAAACAAGAAAAAATAACTGTAACTTTATTCTTTACTTCCTATTTTAACTAAATAGTTAAATTAGGAAAATTTACCAATGAAAGACGGGAGTAATGGAAAATGGTGGAAGAATTAGTTTCAAAGTTGTTCTATTTTTCAATCATACCCCCTCTATTCCAAATCTTTTAATCTGCATACTTATTCAGTTTTATTAGCCTTTCTAATTTAATATGATATTTTATTATATTAAAACTTAAATACTTGCACCCGGAGGGTGCATATATTTGCTAGTATATATATATATATATATATATATATATATATATATATAATATATATATATATATTTAAAAAGGTTTTACACCAATTAAAGGGCTTCAAATTTCATATAGGTTAAGCCAGGTGAGAAAGTCCAGCTTTGCAAAGATTCATCTTGATTACTGTAGATCAGGTGTCTCTAAATTACAGACTGTAACAAGATTTTATTCAGCACAAAGAAATTAAATATTTTTCCTAAACCACATGAGAGGACAGTTAATACAGTCAGTTCTGAAGAATACAATATATATAAATCTCATCTGCCAAGAATACATTCACATATTGTCATCATAACCACTGTTTTAAGTCTTGAATCTGTCAACAGCTTTTTATGTTTCTTCGCTACTCTAAATCGTGTACTTTAGTACGGGGGTTTTCACTGTACCCAAAGCGATGTATGTTAGTAGTCAGCTACTACCGACTACTGGACTTCAATAAACAACAGATACGTATATACAAAGGGAGGACCCTTCTTTATTTTCTTCGGTGTGTGGGTGGTGAAGGCGCAGGGCTTACAATGGTTGACGATGACTACTACTATTGCTGGAATGGTCTGGCCATGTTGAGGTAAAGGGGTGGACGATCCTCACAGCCCGCTGGCAGCGATCGACCGTGTCGACGGTCGCTCCTTGTGCTCTGTTCGCTGTCTCCTGTATAACTGACAACTCGACCCTCTAGCTTTTGTATTGACGACACGCCTACGCATCTTTATCTTTTGATCTGATAACGGGCCTTTGTTATGTATTTCTTTATCTTCTCCCTGCTTCCTTGACCGGAAACCCTCTCTTCCGTTTTTTAAACTTATTTTCGCTTTTACCGGGAAAAAAGTACTCTGTCATTTTTTTTCGTCTTTTCTTTGTTTAATTTAACCAGAAATTCCTATTTTCGTTTGTACAATATACAACATCAACCCGTGTCGGAGTTGTATGTTCAATTATGACTTTGAACCTTACACTGTTTTTAATTGAACTGACACATCGATCTATCTATCAATCCATCTATCCCTACCTCAGTCTGTTAATCCTAGCTTTTTCCAGAGTCCGTGGCTATCCGTATTCTAATCAGCTGTTATCTAGTCATAATATGCATCTCGATTTCTCTAAATATTTCATCAATCTATCTATCTATCTCAGGCTACTGTTCATATCTATCCATCTCAATATGTTTACACCAATCTATGAGCTTATTCTATCTATCTATCTATCTATCTATCTATCTATCTATCTCAGCCTGTTCACGCCTATCTATCTATCTATCTATCTATCTACCTACCTACCTATCTATGTATGTATCTATCTATCTCAGCCTGCTCACACCTATCAATCTATATATCTATCTCAGCCAGTTCGCATCTATCTATCTATCTATCTATCTATCTATCCCTACCTCAGTCTGTTTATCCTAGCTATTCCAGAGTTCGTGGTTATCCGTGTCCTAATCAGCTGTTATCCAATCATCATATATATTTCGATTTCTCTATCTAAATCCCTCAGTGTTCATAGATAGATAGGTAGATAGATAGATGACATCTATCTATCTATCTCTATCTATCTATTCCCGTGTGTTGAAAGAGAGAGACAGAGACACCCCCCCCCCCCCCCCAGAGAGACAGTGACAGAGAAAGAGAGAGATTAATTAGTTTCTTGGGGGTCGAACTGATTTTGCGAATGTTCCTGCATAATTTAATCATTTGAAATCATTAAATACGAACACAAAAAAGATTACTCTTATTTTGATTTTAAAAAAAGGTTTGCTGTTTGGCTGATACCAATGATAGGCCACTCCACCGACTCTGCGTTTAAAAAGCATTATAATAAACGCCTCCCATGGGGCCACCTGTGGGGCCGTGGGTGGTGATTAGTTATGACTGAGAACAGGATCGCGGTGGTTAAGCAATTTATTGCTCGGGTATTAAGCTGACCCCCATGACATGGAACATTCCACTTCGGCAAAAGAGGCCCGACTAGATCCATCGGCTCGTCTTGTCAAGCCCTAACGAACCCTATCGGCTGGTGCTGTAGAATACGCCAACTGCACCTCTGCAGAGGAGTAACCTCCCCAAGAGCCGATTAATCAGAGGGAGCCTCTTGGGGGAGGTTACTCCTCTGCAGAGGTGCAGTTGGCGTATTCTACAGCACCAGCTGATAGGGTTCGTTAGGGCTTGACAAGACGAGCCGATGGATCTAGTCGGGCCTCTTTTGCCGAAGTGGAATGTTCCATGTCATGGGGGTCAGCTTAATACCCGAGCAATAAATTGCTTAACCACCGCGATCCTGTTCTCAGTCATAACTAATCACCATCCACGGCCATCAGGTGGCCCCATAGGAGGCGTTTATTTACTATTAGAAGTGGCTACCCGGCGTCGCCTGGATAGAAGGGGGATTATTTAAAAGTTAGTCTCGCAGAACCATTATTACTTATCACAGGTTAGATCCTCACTGGATGCCCCCATAAAATCCCCATGTAGATATATAACAATGCAGTAAGAAATTTTAATTCAATAAATTACAATTTTTAAAAAATACAATATCAATGAGCCGATTAATTCAATCAATCAATATCATATTTCAATTACCTCCTGTTACTATACAAATTTGAATTTTTAAAAACCTTCCCAAATATAAATAAAATCTTCATTATTTCTGCTCAAAAACCAAGCCCTGGTGATAGTGAATGTATATATATATATATGATAAGTAAATACACATTAGCGATGTGTTTATGTTATGGCTTTTTTAGCCGACAATTTCTAAACAAAACGAAAAATCTAAGAAGGTCCGTTTGGTGTAGGGGTTACGGTCTTCGCCTGTCAGCTTGACAGTCGGGTTTTCGAATCACGCACAAGGCGGTCTTTCTATCTATAGCTCTGCTGGTGAGACCTAATAGGCCGGAATGTACATACAGAGATTGATTTTTCTCAATTTGTTTAGCCTTACATTTAAACAGGTATGCCCGCCTAATTAAATAATTAATTATTAATTAATTAACTTTCAAAAATTAGGTACGACTTCAATTAAGCACATATTCTCCCAAGAATATATATATATATATATATAATATATATATAATATATATATATATATATATATAGTAAATGAAGAAAAACTCTAAACTTGCTTCATTACAATAATTTATTTCAACCGTATTAATACGGCATCTTCAGGTAATCACAAGAACATGACTCTTACTGAGAATTTCCCAAAATCAGTAAGAGTCATGTTCTTGTGATTACCTGAAGATGCCGTATTAATACGGTTGAAATAAATTATTGTAATGAAGCAAGTTTAGAGTTTTTCTTCATTTACTAAATATCTTGCTCTGTCCTTCTACTCACTGGTATTAGGTACATTGAGCTCTCCTTATGGTCTGCCTGCATCAGCTTGGTTAAACCACACATGGTTAAACCACACATGGAAAGACCCTAACTACGGAAAAAAAACTATATATATATATATATATATATATATATATACTTTGTCCTTAATTGTTTTATTTTCAAAGTTTCCTCTGGAAATACACATATACACAACTGCCCTTTATATATGTATAGATTCTACAGAGGTGCAGTCGGTGTTTTCTACTGTCACAGCCGACAGGGCGGTTGGAGATTTGGTTTCTTAGTTAACGAACATACATATTTACCATATATTAGGTAACGATAGCCGAGCGGTTAAGCTGTCCGACTGATGCGGAATCGATCGGGTTTCTATCCCGGCTGTAGGTAGCTTACAAATGTCTAGCCACACGGAAGAGACGTGATACGTCGAAACACGGTGTCTGTGAATGACTATATATGCTCGCCATCCCCCAGTGGGTTGAGCACTTTGGGTGGTATTTCGCTGACGACCGCCAATTAAAGCGTAAACTATAAAAGGCTGCCTTTACATACTTACATACATATGTGTGTATTAAAACAGTTAAAATCCCCTTCCCATTCTGTGGATGACGATAGCCAATCGGTTAAGCTGTCTGACTGATTCTGAATCGATCGGGTTTCTATCCCGGTTGTAGGTAGCTTACAAATGTCTAGCCACACTGAAGAGACGAAACATGATGTCTCTGGATGACTATATATATATATATATATATATATATATATACCAACTCCTCCACACGAGCAGGATGTGACACAAGGTCATTTTAAACGGAGTTTAACTGGTTTGAATTCAGAATTTTCCTTCTCCTAGACTAGTTGCCTAACCAAGGTTAAAGAACCTAATCTGCCCTGTTATTTACCCATAACTGGAGGAAGAGCTTCTGGTTGCATACCTTTTGTTGGAATATTTTGTTATATAAGGTGTCCTGCAATACACCACCTGAATTTATAGACTGGGCGATGTCACATGGTTTATTCATCCACCAATCAACAGCCATAATGCGTGGCTGGTTGACTATTTAATCACTGATATTGAGAACCGTCCATTTGCAATCATTGATAAAGGAACTTACAATACTAAGGAGCGCCAAGGATTCTGTACCAAGGATTTCCGCTGAAGCTTGAAGCCTAAAGGATGGTCCATAAAATCGTAACACCTTTCCCAATGGTATTAGCGTTATGTGAAATGTAGACAGCCTCGTCTAGGATTTGAACTCGGGTCGATGAGTCCATTTCCTACGACTGTAACCATTACACCACACGCCTCCATTAGTTATCCAACATACATTAGCAAATGACGACAAGGAAAGATGAACCCAGAAAGAAGAGCCTCATCTCTAATTACAAGATCAAGAAATCCAAGATTCCTCATACAAAATCCTCTTACGATTCTTGGATTGTCTCTCCCAGTTTCTACTTTCACTTTCGTTTCTACTTTCACTTTCAGTTTACCATTTCCAAAGAGAGCTACATGATGTTGTTTGAAAGTTCGATGTATAATCTTTCTGCTGTCCATTAGAACCGAGTTCTTATTCGGCTTGATGCCCACAACTCCCACCCAAAGTAAGTAGAAACCATATGTCTTCAGAGTGGCCTATTGTATTTTTTGCTAGGTTTAACCACTACCACCGTGTGTGAAAAAGAGAACTTTTTTTTTCACTGGAAATTTGGGACAGTATAGACAGTTCTAAGAGACAATCACCTCTAGGTTACCGGTTCAATCCTGGCCAAGAGCGATAATAACAGAATACTTAACACAGCTTAACACTTGTACCTGTTCTTGGTTAATGGATTGAAAAGAGTCTACTCACTTAGATTAAATAAAGGGTTCAGTTCGAAGTTGTGTGAAGGCTCTCCAGTTCGAAGAGTATCCCGTGGATTGAATAAAGGGTTCAGTTCGAAGTTGCGTAAAGGCTCTCCAGTTCGAAGAGAATCCCGTGGATTGAATAAAGGGTTCAGTTCGAAGTTGTGTGAAAGCTCTCCAGTTCGAAGAGAATCCCGTGGATTGAATAAAGGGTTCAGTTCGAAGTTGTGTGAAGGCTCTCCAGTTCGAAGAGAATACCGTGGATTGAATAACGGGTTCAGTTCGAAGTTGTGTGAAGGCTCTCCAGTTCGAAGAGAATCCCGTGGATTGAATAAAGGGTTCAGTTCGAAGTTGCGTGAAGGCTCTCCAGTTCGAAGAGAATCCCGTGGATTGAATAAAGGGTTCAGTTCGAAGTTGTGTGAAGGCTCTCCAGTTCGATGAGAATCCCGTGGATTGAATAAAGGGTTCAGTTCGAAGTTGCGTGAAGGCTCTCCAGTTCGATGAGAATCCCGTGGATTGAATAAAGGATTCAGTTCGAAGTTGCGTGAAGGCTCTCCAGTTCGATGAGAATCCCGTGGATTGAATAAAGGGTTCAGTTCGAAGTTGTGTGAAGGCTCTCCAGTTCGATGAGAATCCCGTGGATTGAATAAAGGGTTCAGTTCGAAGTTGCGTGAAGGCTCTCCAGTTCGAAGAGAATCCCGTGGATTGAATAAAGGGTTCAGTTCGAAGTTGCGTGAAGGCTCTCCAGTTCGATGAGAATCCCGTGGATTGAATAAAGGTTCACTTCGAAGTTGTGTGAAGGCTCTCCAGTTCGATGAGAATCCCGTGGATTGAATACAGGGTTCAGTTCGAAGTTGCGTGAAGGCTCTCCAGTTCGAAGAGAATCCCGTGGATTGAATAAAGGGTTCAGTTCGAAGTTGCGTGAAGGCTCTCCAGTTCGAAGAGTATCCCGTGGATTGAATAAAGGGTTCAGTTCGAAGTTGTGTGAAGGCTCTCCAGTTCGAAGAGAATCCCGTGGATTGAATAAAGGGTTCAGTTCGAAGTTGCGTGAAGGCTCTCCAGTTCGAAGAGAATCCCGTGGATTGAATAAAGGGTTCAGTTCGAAGTTGTGTGAAGGCTCTCCAGTTCGAAGAGAATCCCGTGGATTGAATAAAGGGTTCAGTTCGAAGTTGTGTGAAGGCTCTCCAGTTCGATGAGAATCCCGTGGATTGAATAAAGGGTTCAGTTCGAAGTTGCGTGAAGGCTCTGCAGTTCGAAGAGAATCCCGTGGATTGAATAAAGGGTTCAGTTCGAAGTTGTGTGAAGGCTCTCCAGTTCGAAGAGAATCCCGTGGATTGAATAAAGGGTTCAGTTCGAAGTTGCGTGAAGGCTCTCCAGTTCGAAGAGAATCCGTGGTTGAATAAAGGGTCAGTTCGAAGTTGCGTGAAGGCTCTCCAGTTCGAAGAGAATCCGTGGATTGAATAAAGGGTTCAGTTCGAAGTTGCGTGAAGGCTCTCCAGTTCGAAGAGAATCCCGTGGATTGAATAAAGGGTTCAGTTCGAAGTTGTGTGAAGGCTCTCCAGTTCGAAGAGAATCCCGTTGATTGAATAAAGGGTTCAGTTCGAAGTTGTGTGAAGGTCTCCAGTTCGAAGAGAATCCCGTGGATTGAATAAAGGGTTCAGTTCGAAGTTGCGTGAAGGCTCTCCAGTTCGAAGAGAATCTCGTGGATTGAATAAAGGGTTCAGTTCGAAGTTGTGTGAAGGCTCTCAGTTCGAAGAGAATCCCGTGGATTGAATAAAGGGTTCAGTTCGAAGTTGTGTGAAGGCTCTCCAGTTCGAAGAGAATCCCGTGGATTGAATAAAGGGTTCAGTTCGAAGTTGCGTGAAGGCTCTCCAGTTCGAAGAGAATCCCGTGGATTGAATAAAGGGTTCAGTTCGAAGTTGTGTGAAGGCTCTCCAGTTCGATGAGAATCCCGTGGATTGAATAAAGGGTTCAGTTCGAAGTTGCGTGAAGGCTCTCCAGTTCGAAGAGAATCCCGTGGATTGAATAAAGGGTTCAGTTCGAAGTTGCGTGAAGGCTCTCCAGTTCGAAGAGTATCCCGTGGATTGAATAAAGGGTTCAGTTCGAAGTTGTGTGAAGGCTCTCCAGTTCGAAGAGAATCCGTGGATTGAATAAAGGGTTCAGTTCGAAGTTGCGTGAAGGCTCTCCAGTTCGAAGAGAATCCCGTGGATTGAATAAAGGGTTCAGTTCGAAGTTGCGTGAAGGCTCTCCAGTTCGAAGAGAATCTCGTGGATTGAATAAAGGGTTCAGTTCGAAGTTGCGTGAAGGCTCTCCAGTTCGAAGAGAATCCCGTGGATTGAATAAAGGGTTCAGTTCGAAGTTGTGTGAAGGCTCTCCAGTTCGAAGAGAATCCCGTGGATTGAATAAAGGGTTCAGTTCGAAGTTGTGTGAAGGCTCTCCAGTTCGAAGAGAATCCCGTGGATTGAATAAAGGGTTCAGTTCGAAGTTGCGTGAAGGCTCCCAGTTCGAAGAGAATCCCGTTGATTGAATAAAGGGTTCAGTTCGAAGTTGCGTGAAGGCTCTCCAGTTCGAAGAGAATCTCGTGGATTGAATAAAGGGTTCAGTTCGAAGTTGTGTGAAGGCTCTCCAGTTCGAAGAGAATCCCGTGGATTGAATAAAGGGTTCAGTTCGAAGTTGTGTGAAGGCTCTCCAGTTCGAAGAGAATCCCGTGGATTGAATAAAGGGTTCAGTTCGAAGTTGTGTGAAGGCTCTCCAGTTCGAAGAGAATCCCGTGATTGAATAAAGGGTTCAGTTCGAAGTTGTGTGAAGGCTCCCGTTACGACAAGAAGGCTCCCGAGTCTGAACCTTTGTATCATTTAGATATTCACGCACCGACCCACCCCCAAGTAGGTTCAATGCAAAATGGCCTATTGTCCTAGTTTGCAGGTTCAATCCTGGCCAAGAGCGATAATAAAATAGAATACTTAACACAGCTTAACACTTGTACCAGTTCATGGTTAAAGGAACGAGAAGAGTCTACTCCAGTGAATTGAATAAAGGGTTCGGTTCGAAGTTCTGTGAAGATTCCCGATTACGACCTGAAGGTTACCGAGTCTGAAACTTTATATCATTTATATATTCAACCCCCACTACCACCAAGTAAGTAGAAACCATATGTTTGCAGAGTGGTCATTGTCTTTTTTGCTAGGTTTAAACACTGCCACCGTGTGTGAAAAATTTGGGACAGTATAGACAGTTCAAATGTTACATAATTATTAGATTGCTAATATTTGTGTACAGTAGTGTAGAAACCAAAATGTCTGTTATAAGCTGCAGTCGGTGGCCTTGAAGGATGAGTGACAAGGCTTGACCTCATCTTGATCCTTCTGGTGGATACCGTGAGAATCTGTGGAGAAGACCCTCTTCCGGTTTAGATTAGAAATAGATTTTTAGTCAGATCGGCCAAAGACCACGACGGTGGTAAGTCGTGTTATGCACGCTCCGACTCAATCTGCGCAGGTAGTCTGGTGGGGATTTCGAAATAAAATATGATCTAAGTAAATCGAAGTCTTGTGTTATTATCTAAAAACTACCAATGACACAGGCTTCTGATAAAGAGAAATCCCCAATGGAAGACCAGACACGAAGTCCCCAAGACGAAGTCCAGACGCTAGAAGAAGAACATAAGATAGAAAAGACGAACAGAAGAAGAATAGAAGTAGAAAGAAAGTAAAGGAAAGAGAGTATACAGCACAAAGTGACAATCATCTCTAGATAGCAGGTTCAATCCTGACCAAGGGCAATAATAACATAGAATACTTAACACAGCTTAACACTTGTACCTGGTCATGGTTAATGGAATGAGAACAGGCTACTCTCGTGGATTGAATAAAGGGTTCGGTTCGAAGTTCCGTGAAGGCTCCCGATTACGACAAGAAGGCTCCTGAGTCTAAAACTTTATATCATTTAGATATTCAACACCCCCCTCCAAGTAGATTCATACTATATACTTGCAGAATGGACTATTGTCCTTTTTTCTTTGCTAGGTTTAAACACTGCAAACGTGTGTAAAAAAGCGAGCTTTTTTCACTGAAATATATAGACAGTTCTAAGTGACAATCATCTCAGGTGCGAGGCATCCGGTGAGGATCGAACTCGCAATTCAGCAATAATAGATCTGTGAGACTAGCTTGTTAACCATTACACCACACGATGGGACGCCTTTGATTCATATTCCCTTGGTGCTATAACCTGAAATGAGCCAACAAGTACAGACATACCGGAAAATGAAGGAACGAACGACCCACCAACCAACCAACCAACCAGCCAACCGATTTCGCGTTTGAAGAATCAGTTCCACGTTGACTTCATAACATGAAAGATTGGTAAATTCGGTGCCGACCAATAACTTTTCACTTAGTGGCGCCCGGTGATTCGTCACCACCTCCCCCATTTTATTTATCGATTACACCAAAGTAGGAAACAACAGGCGAATATCTGGGGTGTGGGATTATTCAAATTATATACTCGTTATACAATTCGTTCGCGCTTGGGTGCAATAAAACCAGCGGCGGCGACAAAGGCGATGGCGGCGGAGATGGTGGAGATTATTATTTAATCGATTTGAAAGGCATGACTGGAAAATAGAAGTAAATAGAACAAAGACTAGAGAGAGAAAGAGACAGAGAGAGAGACACAGTGACAGAGACAGAGACATAGAGAAAGAGAAAGAGGAAGGGGAAGAGAAAGAGATACAAAGAGATATATAGAGAGGGGGACAGAGTAAGAAAGAAACAGAGAGAGTAGAGAAAGAGAGACAGAGACAGAGAGAAAGAGAAAGGAGAAGAGAAAGAGATACAGATAGATAGAGGGAGGCAGAGTAAGAAAGAAACAGAGAGAGTAGAGAAAGAGAGAGAGAGAGAGAGAGAGAAAGGGGAAGAGAAAGAGATACAGATAGATAGAGAGAGAGGGGGCAGAGTAAGAAAGGAATAGAGACAGGGCAGGGAAACAGAGAAAGAAAGAGAAAGGGGAGAGAGACAGACAGAGAGACAGACAGACAGAGGGTGCAGAGTAAGAAAGAAACAGAGAGAGCAGAGAAAGAGAGAGAGGGGGAAAAGGGAGAAAAAAAGAGAGAGAGGGAACATAAATAGATAAAGCGAACAGAACAACGGCCAGTGAGAGAGAGAGAGAGAGGGGGGTGCATAGTAAGAAAGAAATAGAGAGAGAGAGAGAGCAGCGAAAGAAAGAGAGAGAGAAAGAAAAGAGAGAGAAAGAAAGAGAGAAAAAAGAGAGGGAAAGAGAAAATGGAAGAGAGAGAGAGCACATAGTAAGAAAGAAATGTACATATATAGAGAGAGGTCATAGAAGAAATAGAGAGAAGGCATAGAAATAGTGAGAGAGAGAGGGGGTGAGAGAGAAAGTGAAAGAGAGAAAGAGATAGAGAGAGGGCCCAGATTAAGAAAGAAATATATATATATAGAGAGAGAGAGAGTGGGGCAGAGAAAAAGAGACAGAAAGAGAGAGAGAGAGAAGAGAGGAAGAGAGAAAGACATTCAGAGAGAGAGGGCAGGTGGGAACATAGTAAGAAATAGAGAGAGAGAGGTGACAGAGAAGAGAGATAGAAAGAGAGAGAGAGAGAGAGAAAGAGAAGAGGGAGAGAGGGAGGGTGCTGATTAGGAGAGAAATAGAGAGAGAGAGAGAGAAGAGGTAAGATACACAGAGAAAGAGAGAGAGAAAAAGAGGGAGAGAGAAAGACATAGTGAGTGATTGAGAGAGAGAGAAAGAGAGAGAGATGCAGAAAGAGAGATGGAGTGATATAGCGAAAGAGAGGGGACAATTAGAGAGAGAAAGAGAGAGAAGTAAATTAACACTTGAGACAGAGACCTAAAGGCAGAGAGAGAGGGGGGAGGGAGAGAGGGGGAGGGAGAGAGAGGGGGGAGGGAGAGAGAGAGATGAGAAATTAAGATATCAATTATAAGATTCATAATTGTACAATCAGCGCAGAAAAAGATATATTATATATATATATATATAATATATATATATATATATATATATATGTGTGTGTGTGTGTATGTGCGCGCGTGTTTGAATAGCGTACACATAGAGTAGACGGCGTTAGGTGACTGCACGTCTCTTGGTCTAATGATCGTATAGGTGAAAAACTGGCTGTCACCAGGCGCCATTGACTATTGATAAATAAAACAATATTCAAATTACAATCCCACGGTACTCCCGTTACTCAGGGTTTCACGTGTCACCACCATCATCTCGTATGACAGGAAAATATACTTTTCAGGAGACATATCTTTCAGATAATCATTTTTAAAGAATTGATCTGGTGAGGGAAGGTGTGTACACGTGGCAACAAAAATATTTTTCTTTCGGTAACTTTTTATTTTATTTTTAAAACTTTATTTGGTTGGCTGGCTGGTTGGTTAGATTTTACGGCATGTCAACCCTTCATAGATTATTTTATGCCAAAAACGTTTTGTTGTATTCATTCTTGATGATCGTTTGGTTTGGTTTGGTTTGGTTTGTTTTACGGCATATCAACCTCAGTGGGTCATTTAATGCCGAGAAAGTTTTGAAATAAATTCATTCTTAATGGATAATCAAATTTTGTTTATAAACATGTTTTTCTATTTAACCCATAGATGGGACCCTAACAGGTACTACCACTCCGGGCCAGAGTGAACCAGGGAGCAATGGTGATGAAGGGGTGCTTCACATTCCCCAAACCTCCAAACTGGAACCTCACCATCAGATAGAGTTTAACGTCATTCCCAGGACATGTAGACCCTCAGTCACCGCCTTCTAGCACCCATATGATAAAAAGGAGTTGGGGCTTTGATGATCGTCTGTCACCATGGGACCGCATATGGCTCAAGAGGCCAGCCCGTACAGGCAAGCCCTGCCACACATACTACATATACGGTCAGGCTTGTATGTAGGAAATGTATCCAAGACCTCCGTTTTGTGCTGCTTTCGTAGAGCCCACTTCAGGATGGAGTACTCGAGCCGTATTGCTTCAAACCTTCTATATCCACTGTAGTCGTCGGGCGGCCTAATATCGGTATCGGCCAGACAGCGAGGGAGTCTATCCCCTTTTCACTAGCGCTAGACCAAGGAGATTATTTTAGCATCTGAGGTTGAGCGTTGCACCTACCATCAGCTCCTCACTTTACCGCATAGATCCATTTGCTACTCATTCGTTGAGTTGGCGAGGGCCGGTATCGAACTAAGAACCTTGTGATTCCTAGCCAAATCTACCGACTGAGCTAAACAGCCCTATTTTTCAAATATTTTTAAACACATTTTTCAACTTATGTTTTCTTCTATTTAACCCATAGATGAGACCTTAATAGGAACTCCGCCCTGTCGACTGGGGTGTTAGAATGCACCGACTGCACCTCAGCAGAGGGGTAAGACTCCCCCAATGGGGCCACCCCATTGGCCGTGGGGTGGCGACCCGTGATGCTTAAGGATAGAGCCCAGGTGGATGAGCAGTTCATGACATGCAATACTCCACTTTGGCCCTATCTTGGGCTAGACGGGTAGTCGGAGAGGCCCCCTCCGATCAATCGGCTGGTAACGTCAAGCCCTAGCACCTATATGATTTTCCCAACCCTATTGCCCTTATGGCAAGCCCCAACCCCTTTTTATCATATGGGTGCTAGAAGGCGGTGGCTGCGGGTCTACATGTCCTGGGAATGACGTTAAACTCTATCTGATGGTGAGGTTCAAATTTTGGAGGTTTGGAGAATGTATAGCACCCCTTCATTACCATTGCTCCCTGGTCCACTCTGACCCGGAGTGGTAGTACCTGTTAGGGTCCCATCTATGGGTTAAATAGAAAAATGTATTTATAAAAAATTGTATTATCCATTAAGAATTGATTTATTTCAAAACTTTATCGGCATTAAATGACCCACTGAGGTTTGATATGCCGTAAAACAAAACAAAACCAAACCTTAATAGGAACTGCCACTCCGGGTCAGTGTGGACCTGAGAGTAATGGTGATGAAGGGGTACTCCACACTCAAAACTGGAACTTCACCATTAGATGAAGTTTAACGCCAGGACACTAACATCCTCAGTCACCGCCTCCTAGTACATATATATGCATATACATAAATATTCATATACATCTATATATACGTATACATATATATATATAATATTTTACATATATATATACATAGACATATATAATAGCGTATACATATATATATTATATATATATAATACGTATAAATCCACACATATATATAGACATATAGATATATATATACACACACATATATAATACATATATATACAATATAGATACACATATAAATATACACCAATATATTAATATATTATACATATATATACAAATACAACACACACACACACACACAGACATATAATATATATATATATATATATATATATATATATATATATATGTAAACCCCCTCCGCACGACCAGGATGCGACACAAGGTCAATTTCTTAAGCGGAGTTTTAACAGGTTTGAATTCAGAGTTTTCCTTCTCCTAGACTTGTTACCTAACCATGGTTAAATAGTCCAGTCTGTCCTGATATTTACCCATAGCTGGAGGGAGAATTGGATTCATACCTTTCCCAAGGGTATTAGCGCGATGTTAAATACAAACAGCTTCATCCAGGAATTGAACTCGGGTCGACGAGTCTATTTCCTACGACTCTAACCATTAGACCACGCGCCTCCATTTCACTCTGAATAGTTCAAACACATCGCGCAACGGATATAGGCGACGATCATTTCTGGGCAGCAGGTTCAATCCTGGCCAAGGGCAACAGTAACATAGAGCTCAACACTTGTACCCGATCATGTTTAACGGAACGAGAACAGTCTAGCCCGTGGATTGAATAAAGGGTCGATTCGAAGTTCTGTGATAGCACCAAATTATAACATTAAGGTTCCAGAGTTCGAGAAGGTTCAAGAGTCCGACATGAAATATCTGAAGAAGGCTGGAGGGCATATTGGCCGAAACATTGTATAGATGAAAATAATGATGAGGACAATAGTCCGAATAATTCAAATAACACAATGAATCCGTTAGATCGAACATCATGTGTATATAGATCGATCTACACCATGTTTCCAATACCTGAAGAAGGCAGGAGGGCACATCGGTCGAAACGTTATTTAGGTAACAATAAGGATGATGTCAATAGTCTGAATAATCCAAATAACTCAAGGAATCCGCTAGATCGAACATCATGTGTATATAGATCGATCCACGCCATGCGTCCAATGCCTGAAGAAGGTCGGAGGGCACATCGATCGAAACGTTGTGCAGATAACAATAAAGATGAGGACAATAGTCCGAATAATTAAAAAAAACACAATGAATCCGCTAGATCGATCATCATGTGTATATAGATCGATCTACGCCATGTTTCCAATACCTGAAGAAGGCCGGAGGACACATCGACAGAAACGTTGTTTAGGTAATAATAAAGATGAGGACAATAGTCCGAATAAGTCAAATAACACAAGGAACCCTATAGATCGAACATCATGTGTAGATAGATCGAACTACGCCATGCGTCAATTTTCACTGAAAGGACACCGGAGAGCGATCGGCCGAAACGTTGTGTAGATACAATAAGATGAGGACATAGTCCGATAATCAAATAACACATGAATCCCATAGTCAAACTACACAATGCTCAATGCTGAAGAAAGGCAGAGGGCATCGAATCGATATCGCCAATGTTGTGTAAATAATAATAAGATGAGGACAATAGTCCGAATAATCCAATACACAGATTGGAATCCCATAGATCGAACTAGACCTGGCGTTCCAATGCCTGAAGAAGGCAGGAGGGCTCATCGCGACCGAAACGTTGTGTAGATAATAATAAAGTGAGGGCCAATAGTCCGAATAATCCAAATAACACATGGAATCGCCATAGATCGAACTCAGCCATGCGTCCAATGCCTGAAGAAGGCAGGAGGGTAACATCGACCGAAACGTTGTGTAGATAATATAAAGATGAGGCAATAGTCCGAATAATCCAAAATAACAACACATGGAATCCCATAGATCGAACTACAACCATGCGTCCAATGCCTGAAGAAGGCAGGAGGGTCAGTCGACCGAACGTTGTGTAGATATAATAAAGATGAGGGCAGTAGATGTGCCGAATAATCCAATAACACATGGATCCCATAAGATCGAACTACACCATGCGTCCAATGCCTGAAAGAAGGCAGGAGGGCTCATCGACCGAAACGTTGTGTAGATAATAATAAGATGAGGCAGTAGTCCGAATAATCCAAATAACACATGGAATCCCATAGATCGAACTACACCATGGCGTCCAATGCCTGAAGAAGCAGGAGGGTACATCGACCGAAACTTGTGTAGATAATATAAAGATGAGGCATAGTCCGAATAATCCAAAGAAAACACATGGAATCCCATAGATCGAACTACACCATGCGTCCAATGCTGAAAGAAGGCAGGAGGCTCATCGACCGAACGTTGTGTAGATAATAATAAAGATGAGGGCAATAGTCCGAATAATCCAAATAACACATGGAATCATAGATCGAACTACAACCATTCGTCCATGCCTGAAGAAGGCAGGAGGTACATCGACCGAAACGTTGTGTAGATAATAATAAGATGAGGGATAGTCCGAATAATCCAAATACCATGAATCCCATGAGAGTCGAACTACACCATGCGTCGTCCAAAGCCTGAGAAGGCAGGAGGCTCAACGGATCCTGGAAACGTTTGTAGATCAGTATAAGATGAGGACAATAGTCGAATATCCAAAATAGACCACATAGGAATCTCATAGATGCTGTAACTACAATCTCTAAGACCATGCGTTCAGTGGCCTGAGAAGTGCAGGAGGGCTCGAT
>JALAJA010000071.1:62096-97096 GCA_023376005.1 Doryteuthis pealeii
GCAACAAACAACCGAGTAATAACGGAAAGTGAGGTTAAACTCCACATTCCCCACAAGCTCCAGACTGGAACTTCACCATCTGATAGAGTTTAACGTAATACCCAGGACCCTCAGCCACCGCCTTCTAAGCACATATAGGATAAAAAGGATTGTTGGTTGCCAAGACCAATTGAGTTGGGACAATCATATAGATGCTAGGGCTTGATTTGACCAGCTGATTGATCGGAGGGGCCCTCTCCAACCACCCGTCTAGTCTAAGTAAGAGGCAAAGTGGAATGTTGCATGTCATGTATTGCTCAGCCAGCAGGGTTCACTCCTTAAGCATCATGGGTCACCACCAGGGCCAACAGGTTAGCACCAACTGTGGAGGTGCAGTTAAAGATTCTAAAGCCCCAGGCGACAGAGCAAATGCGACCAGCCGATTGATCGGACGGGGCCTCTCTGACCGCCCGTCTAGCCTAAGTAAGGACCAAAGTGGAGTGTTGCATGTCATGAACTGCTCAGCCACTGGGGTTCTTTTAAGAGTAATGATAGCAATTATAACTTTGATCTGGTAATGTAGAAGAATGATTCAAAAGTTAGTAGCTCATGACATATATATGTAATCGATTCGGCCTTCATGACATACATATGTAATCGATGTGGCCCTCATGACATACATATGTATGCATCTCCAGAATTGGAACCTCACCATCTGATAGATTTTAACGTCAGACCCAGGACATGAAGGTCCTCATCCAACACATTCTAGCACATATATGATAAATAGGGTTGGAGCTTGCCATAAACTGGGACAATCGTATAGGTGCTAGGGGATGACATGGCCAGCCGATTGATCAGCCGTCTAGCCTAAGTAAGGACCAAAGTGGAGTGTTGCATGTCATGAACTGCTCAGCCACCAGGGTTTCATCCTTACACATCACGGGTCATACCCCTCTGCAGAGGTGCAGTCGGTGTATTCTAAATCACAGGCGACAGAACAAATACGTAATTGAAGAGAAATAGATCTTTTATGTGGCAGAACTAAGTTAAACTTAATAGACGACAACGAAGGGAGCCTAAGGCAAATAATGGTGCTATTCACAGAATTGCGTCCCGGCCTCCTGCCTAAAAAAACGCTAGGCGGTGATAGCTGAAAAACAACCACACCTAAGAAGGAAGTGAAGTCCCAAGCTGAATCACCGAAAACCCATCGTAGTGGTATACAAATAAAATAAAGATATCAAAAAATGTTTTTATTTTTAATTGATTGTCGAAAAAAAATTAAAATAAAATAAAAATACCGAAAAAAAAAAGAAAGATATTTTTTAGCGGATTGAAGGCGTTTTTATCGACAAATTATTTGTTTTTTTCAGTGGTTTGAAGGCGTTAAAAGTAAGCCATATTTTTATCGACAAGTAAATGTAAATATTTAGCCCCCCACCCATAAGATATTTTGAAAAGTGTGGGGGGGGGTAAATATTTACATTTACTTGTCGAAAAAAGACTGGAAAAAAATACTGCATTAACTTTTCAGGAAAAACGCCTTAAGCCCTGGGGTTTTTTTTGGGGGGGGGGTTTCAGCTAGGGACTTCATTCGTTGGTGGGGTTGTTTTGTTTCTTTTTGTTTTTTGGGTTTTTTCAGCTATCACCGCCTAGCGTTTTTTAAGGCAGGAGGTCGGGACACAATTCTGCGAATAGTATCAAATAATGTTTTGGTACATCGTAGGTAACGATTGGGGGTGGGGAAATTACCCCTCTGCAGAGCTACAGTTGGACTCCTTGGACCATGACGCGTGAGGGATTACAAACAGATGTATGCAATGGATTTTACAAGCAGATGAATGCACTAAGAACAAGAAGATCGAAATAACTATCGGATACAGATAATAAATAGATCCTTTTACCAAAAATCTATAATCGATACGATCCCAAACGCCATAGCGGAATCCTTCGAGCTGTTCTTTTGGGCTGGTGCCAAAGGCCTGGGCTGACCAATCTTGTGGGGGGAATAAATTTGCACTCTTGTAAGTAATGCCCGAAAACAACCGGTATTTATCGAAGATCTAGCGCTGCCAAAAGTGTCAGGGACGATTGGAACATGATTTGATTGTTATTTAGTTTCAGCTAAATCTCATTTGGTCAAACACGCAACAGTCAGGCCGATAAATTTGATCTGTCTTACCGAGAGGAAGAAAAAAGAAAAAGACCGGTCATACGTAAGAGATACACGCACGTCAAATAAGTCTAATTCTATCTCGTTTGCTCTGCCTGTCTGTCTGTCTGCCTGCCTGTCTGTGTGTCTTGTCTCTCTCTCTCTTTTCTTTCTTTCTTTCTTTCTTTCTTTCTGACTATCTCTGTCTCTGTCTCTCTCTCTTTCTCTTTTATCTCTTTGTCTATCCCTCCGTCTCTGTGCTGTGCGTGTGTGTGTGTATCTCTCTCCCCCTATCCCACCCATCTCTCTCTCTCTCTCTCTCTCTCTCTCTCTCTCTCTCTCTCTCTCTCTCCTCTCTATCTATCTATCTCTCTATCTCTTTATCTCTTTGTCTATCCCTCCGTCTCTGTTCTGTGCGTGTGTGTGTCTCTCTCTGTCTCTGTCTCTGTCTCTCTCTCTCTCTCTGTCTGTCTGTCTGTCTGTCTCTCTCTCTCTCTCTCTCTCTCTCTCTCTCTCTCTCTCTCTCTCTCTCTCTCTCTCTCTCTTTCTTTATCTCTTTTCCCTCCGTCTCTGTTCTTTGCGTGTGTGTGTGTGTGTGTCTCCTCTCCCTCTCTCTCTCTCTCTCTCTCCTCTCTCTTTATCTCTTTATCTCTCCGTCTCTGTGCGTGTGTGTGTGTGTCCTCTCTCTCTCCTCTTTCTCTCTCTCTCTCTCTCTCTCTCTCTCTCTCTCTCTCTCTCTCTCTGTCATTTCTTCTTCTTCTTCCTCTTCTCTTCTTGTCTGTCTGTCTGTATGTTGTCTGTCTCTCTCTCTTCTCTTTATCTCTTTGTCTATCTCTCCGTTTCTGTTCGTGTGTGTGTGTGTGTGTGTGTGTGTGTCTCTCTCTCTCTCTCTTCTCTCTCTCTCTCTCTCTCTCTCTCTCTCTCTCTCTCTTTGTTGCTTCTTTTTCTTCTTCTTCTTCGTGAGTGCGTTTGTTTCTATGTCTCTGTTTCTGTTTTTTTCTGATTTTCTATTCTGTCTGTCTGTCTGTCTGTCTCAGTGTCTCTGTTTCCTCTTATCTCTTTGTCTATTCTCTCTATCTCTGTTCTGTGTGTGTATTTCTCTCTCTCTCTCTCTCTCTCTCTCCCTCTCTCTCTCTCTCTCTCTCTCTCTCTCTCTTCTCTCTCTCTCCTGTGTGTGTGTGCGTGTGTGTGTGTTCCTCTGTTGCTCTACTATCTATTTTCTCTTGCTCTCTGTCTGTCTGTCTGTTCTCTCTCTGTCTCTCTCTCACACACACACACTTAATCTCTCTCTCCTCTCTCTCTCTCTCTCTCTCTCTCTCTCTCTCCTCTCTCTCTCTCTTTCTCTCTCTCTCTGGATTCTGCGAACCTGTTAAAACAAGGACTCCTCTTCGTCTCGCTCAAACACCAGCTTATAAAAAATACTACAATAACGCGTCTGTGTGGGTAGGTCTGTTGGTGGTAGTGCAGTGTGTCTATTTACCCCCACCCCTCTCTTTCCATTTATCCCACCCACTGCGTCATTCCGTTTGAAATCTATCAATGATAATTTTATCGGTGTAATTGACAGTAAGCCTGATGATCGATTTTATCGATTTGTCTATCCGGGATTTCGAATATCAATCAGCCAATATCGATTTTCTCTATGACCCTCACCTACTGAAGTATCAATGCGAAAAGTGGTTTGCAAACAAGTTTTGTAATCTATTGATAATGAGTTCGATCCTTGTAGAGTGATTGAGTGCACCGATGGGCTCAGTCTATCTATCTATCTATCTATCTATCTATCTAAGTCTGCTCATATCTATCTATCTATCTATCTATATGTTCATATCTGTCTATCTATCTATCCATCTAAGTCTGCTCATATCTATCTATCTATCCATCTATCTAAGTCTGTTCATATCTATCTATCTAAGTCTGCTCATATCTATCTATCTATCTATCTGTTCATATCTGTCTATCTAATTATCTATCTGAGTCTGTTTCTATGATCTATCTATTTAACTATCTATCTCAGTCTGTTCATGTCTATCTATCTATCTATCTATCTATCTATCTAAGTCTGCTCATATCTATCTATCTATCTGTTCATATCTGTCTATATATTTAACTATCTATCTAAGTCTGCTCATATCTATCTATCTATCTATCTATCTGTTCTTATCTGTTCTATCTATCTATCTATCTTGAGTCTGTTTCTATGATCTATCTATTTAACTATCTATCTAAGTCTTGCTATCTATCTAAGTCTGTTTAGTCTATCTCTATCTCTATCTAATCTAAGTCTGTTCATGTCTATCTATCTATCTATCTATCTATCTATTTATTTCGAGTCTGTTTTCTACGATCTATCTATCTATCTACTACATCTATCTAAGTCTGTTCATGTCTATCTATCCTAGTATCTATCTATCTATCTAAGTCTGTTCATGTATCTATCTATCTATCTATCTATCTATCTAAGTCTGTTCTCTATTTAATCTATCTATCTATCATGCTATCTATCTATCTATCTATCTATCTATCTCATGTCTGTATCTATCTATCTATCTATCTAAGTCTTCATGTCTATCTATCTATCTATCTATCTGTCTTCATGTCTATCTATCTATCTATCTATCTATCTATGTCTGTTCATGTCTATCTATCTATCTATCTATCTATCTATTTATTCGAGTCTGTTTCTACGATCTATCTATCTATCTATCTAAGTCTGTTCATGTCTATCTATCTATCTATGTATCTATCTAATCTAAGTCTGTTCATGGTCTATCTATCTATCTATCTATCTATCTAGTCTGTTCATGTCTATCTATCTATCTATCTATCTATCTATCTAATCTGTTCATGTCTATATCTATCTATCTATCTATCTATCTAAGTCTGTTCATGTCTATCTATCTATCTATCTATCTATCTAAGTCTGTTCATGTCTATCTATCTATCTATCTATCTATGTAACTAATTATTTATTCGAGTCTGTTTCTATGATCTATCTATCTATCTATCTATATATATATATATATATATATATATCAATCTGTACATACGATCCATCTATTTAACTATCTATCTCAGTCTGTTCATGTCTATCTATCTATCTATCTATCTATTCGAGTCTGTTTCTACGATCTATCTATCTATCTATCTATCCATCTATCTAAGTCTGTTCATGTCTATCTATCTATCTATCTATCTATCTATTTATTCGAGTCTGTTTCTACGATCTATCTATCTATCTATCCATCTATCTATCTCAATCTAAATATACGATCTATCTATTTAACTATCTATCTAAGTCTGTTCATATCTATCCATCTATCTAAGTCTGTTCATATCTATCTATCTATCTATCTATCTATCTATCTATCTCACTATTTATTCGAGTCTGTTTCTACGATCTAACTATCTATCTCAATCTGTACATAGCTATCTATCTATCAATCTATCTATTCGGGTCTGTTTCAACAATCTATCTATATATCTATCTATCTATTTCAGTCTATTCATATCCATCTATCTATTTCAGACTGTTTCTACGATCTATCTATCTATCTATCTATCGCAGTACGTATATAACTATCAATCTATCTGCCATAGTGTGTTCATATCTGTCTATTTTGGTTTGTTCATATCTAGCCATCTATCTATCTATCTATCTATCTCAGTCTCTTCATATCTAGCTATTATATATTCATTACTCTTGTCTGCTCATATCATCTATCTATCTATCTATTTATCTATCTATCATCCATCTCAGTCTCTTCATATCTAGCTATCTATATATTCATTACTCTTGTTTCTGCTCATATCTATCTATCTATCTATCTATCTATCTATCCATCTCAGTCTCTTCATATCTAGCTATCTATATATTCATTACTCTGTTCTGCTCATATCTATTATCTATCTATCTATTTATCTATCTACTATCCATCTCAGTCTCTTCATATCTAGCTATCTATATATTCATTACTCTTGTTCTGCTCATATCTATCTATCTATCTATCTATCCATCTCAGTCTCTTCATATCTAGCTAGCTATATATTCATTACTCTCGTTCTACTCATATCTATCTATCTATCTATCTAGCTCAGTTTTTTAATCTATTCTATACATATATAAAGGGCAGTTGTGTGAATCTGTACGTCCGGTGGGAACTTAAAAAATAAAAGAATTAACAACAATGTAAATATATATACACATTAAATATCCCCAGGGCTTGGTTTTTGAGCATAAATAATGAAGGTTTGATTTATATTTGTGAAGATAAAAAAAATTAGATTTAAATGATAGTAGCATAGTATTTCTTTTGCATTTAATATTCTAAATGGTAGACATTAATTTTTCTTTTCAGAGTTTCTGGATCAACGCTAGGTCTTCTTTTGACATAAGGATTTTAATGGGGCATACGGCGAGGATCTAATTTGTGATTCAGTAATAATGGATCTGTGAGACTAAATTTCTTGGTACCCCCTGCCCAGGTGATGCTGGGTAGCCACTTTTAGTATATATAATATATATATATATATATATATATGGGAGTAAATATGGAAAATAAATCCGACAATATAAAGAAAATTTGAAAAAACAAGTGTTCCGAAAATGGGATGAATTTAATTATCGATGTTTAAACATTTCGGTTCATTAAACCTTCAGTAGGTACTTTTGCTAGTATATATATATATATATATAATATATATATAATGTATATATGTGTGTGTGTGTGTGTGTGTGTGTGTGTGTGTGTGTAAGAATGGAAAGGGAATTGAATCCGACAATATGAGGAAAAAATGAGTAAAGAAAGAAATGTAGATGGATTAAAATGAATTTAATCTATATAACTTTTAATCGATATCACTTACACATGTGTTTCGGTCCGTTTATCAAAATGTATACGGATTACGTATCACCAAAACCAAATTTTAACGGTCTCTGCGTTCCAAAATGCTTTTAAAAATATTCTTTTTTTCGAAGAAAATTCTGTTTTGTCTTCAACGGATTTTCTCTACTCAAAAAAAATAAAAAAATTCACTCTGATGAAGGTCGTAAAAAATTCTCTGTGTACGGAATATTTTTACATTTTCCTATTATTATTATTATCATTATTTCAATTTCATCTGATTATTTTAATAATAATAATAGCGTAATCCGTATACATTTTGATAAACGGACCGAAACACATGTGTAAGTGATATCGATTAAAAGTGATATCGATTAAATTCTTTTTATCCATCTAAATTTCTTTTCTTTACTCATTTTCCCTCATATTATACTATATATATATATATATATATATAAAATATATATATATATATATATATATATATATATATATATATTATATATATATATATATATATATATATCAGTCTCAAATTCTTTCTGAATACACTCGTATTTAAAAAAAAACAATTAACGTATCCTTCCTAGTTCCTCTTGGTAAATAACAGTTCACTCTCGATTCTTTCTGAATACACCCCTATTTTTGGGGAAAAAATTAACGTATCTTTCCTAGTTCGTTCCTCTCTTGGTAAATACAGCTTCAATCTCGTTTCATTTTAGAACCCACCACGTATTTAAAATAAAATATTAACGTATCTTTCCTAGTTCATTCCTCTCTTGGTGATGTAATGAATATGTAAATACCTTGTTACCCCCTCACTATAATCTGATTGGACAGTGTCATGTATAAATATTCGACACTGTGTTAGTACAGGCGCCTAAGCCTACAAGCCTAAAACTTACTCGCCAGACTACACCACGACTGCTCGGAAGACGTATGCTATTCGACACATCATACTGCTGCGATAAATATACCAAATACCAACTTCATAATATATATCCCTTACCCTGATATATCACTTGGTAAATACAGCTTCAATCTCGTTTCATTTTAGAACCACCACGTATTTAAAATAAATATTAACGTATCTTTCCTAGTTCAATCCTCTCTTGGTAAATACAACTTCAATGTCGTTTCTTTTTAGAACCCACCTTGTATTTAAAATAAAATATTAACGTATCTTTCCTAGTTCATTCCTCTCTTGGTAAATACAGCTTCAATCTCGTTTCATTTTAGAACCCACCACGTATTTAAAATAAGATATTAACGTATCTTTCCTTTTCATTCCTCTCTGGTAAATACAGCTTCAATCTCGTTTCATTTTAGAACCCACCACGTATTTAAAAATAAATATCAACGTATCTTTCCTGGTTCATTCCTCTCTTGGTACATACAGCTTCAGTCTCGTTTTCATTTTAGAACCCACCCACGTATTTAAAATAAAAATATTAACGTATCTTTTCCTATTTCATTCCTCTCTTGGTAAATACAGCTTCAATCTCGTTTCTTTTTAGAACCCACCACGTATTTAAAATAAAATATTAACGTATCTTTCCTAGTTCATTCCTCTCTTGGCAAAATACAGCTTCAATCTCGTTTCATTTTAGAACCACCACGTATTTAAAATAAACATTAACGTATCTTTCCTAGTTCATTCATCTCTTGGTAAATACATCTTCAATGTCGTTTTTCTTTTAGAACCCACCACTTAGGATGAGGTCTGTACCTTGTCTATAATTCACAAAGATACCTGGGTTCGGATAAATCAATAACATTGCATTAACTGCATTTTATCTTCTTTTTATTTTATTTCTTCTCGGCAATTCTGTTCTGTGACGAATGGCTTGGTAGTATGTATTGAGAACAGACGATTGGTTTCCTGAAAGTCACTCGGGAAATGAAAAAGAACCAAGAAAACGTTATCTTTGGCCGATGGTCCGAAAGTTGTACAGTTGATAAATTGACTTTTACTGAGTGAGTCTTGGAGTCGACAGGTATTCAATGCATGCTCCAGGTGCATTGTGGGTAGGAATAAATAAGGGGAGGTAATTATAATGGCCGAAAACTCGAGATTTCTTTTCTGGTTTTTTTGTTTTGTTTTTTGGGGGTGAGGATGTTTTTCGATTTCTTTAGGATTCTTTTCTTTACTTTCGATTTTATTTCCCTGTTTTTTTTCTTCTTCTTTAAATTCTTTTTATTTGTCATTTTCTTTTTTCTCTCTTTTCTTTCGTATTTTCTCTTTTATTTTATTTTTCACGTTATCCTTCTTTTTTTTCTTTCGTCTTTTCTCTTTCATTTCTTTCGCGTTTTTCTTTTTTTTCCTTCTTTTCTTTATTTCGTCATCCCCTTTTACTTTGTGCTTTTTCTTTATTTTTTCAACGTTTCTCTTTCAGTTATTTCGTCTTCATCTTTTTTCCTTCATTTTTTCTTTCATCTTTATCTCTTTCATTTCTTTCGCGTTTTCTTTTTTTCTTTCTTTTCTTTATTTCGTCATCTCTTTTACTTTTTTGTGCTTTTTCTTTCTTTTTTCAACGTTTCTCTTTCATTTATTTCGTCTTCAATTTTCCTTCATTTTTTCTTTCATCTTTTTCCTTTCATTTTTTTTGCATTTTCCTTCTTTGTTCCTTAATTTTTCATTCGTCTTTTCTCTTTCATTTCTTTCGGGTTTTCCTTCTTTGTTCCTTCATTTTTTTTCATTCGTCTTTTCTCTTTCATTTCTTTCGGGTTTTCCCTCTTTTTTCTTTCATTTTTTTCTTTCGTCTTTTCTCTTTCATTTCTTTCACGTATTCGCTCTTCTTTCCTTCTTTTTTATTTCGTCTTTCATCTTTCTTTCTTTGCACTTTTTCCTTCTTTTTTTCTTTCAACGTTTCTCTTTCATTTCTTTCCTGTTTTCTATTTTTTTTCCCTTTTCTCGTCTTTTTGTTTCATTCTTTCGCATTTTCCTCCGTTTTTCATTTCTTTGTTTCTCTTTCATTTCTTCTGTGCTTCCTTCTTTCTTCCTTTAATCTTTTTCTTTCATCTCTTTCGCATTTTCATTCTTTTTTCCTACTTTTCTTTCTTTCGTCTTTTTTCTTTCATTTCGTTCGCGATTTTTTCTTTTTCCTTTCTCTTTTCTTTCTTTTTTCTTTTTGATTTCTTTCATGTTTCTTTTTTTCATTCCTTTTTTCTTTCACCATTTCTCTTTCATTTCTTTCATTTTTTTTTCTTTTACTTTTCTTCGTTTTTCTCTTTCATTTTCCTATTTCTTTCTTTGTGTCTCTTTCATTTCTTTAATATTTTCGTTCTTCTTTTCTTTCTTTTTCCTTTCGTCATTTCTCTTTCATTTCATTCGATTTTGGTTATTTTTTCGTTCTTTTTTTTCTTTTGCCTTTTTTCTCTTTCATTCTTACGCTTTTCCTTCTTTTTTTTTTCATCGTTTTTTCTTTCATTTCTTTCGTTTTTTCCTTCTTTTTCCTTTTTATTCTTTCATCATTTCTGTTTCATTTCTTAAACGATTTCCCCCTTTTTCCCTTTCTTTTTTTTCTTTCATCTTTTCTCTTTCATTTCTTTCGCGTTTTCCCTCGTTTTCTGTCTTTTCATTCAAGTTTTCGCTTTTTGTTTCTCTACTTTTTGTGCATTCTGTACCAATATTTATGACTTGAATGGACAGATATTCAATACATGTTCCACATCATTCTGGGACAGAATATACGAAAGAAGGGTATTATATATATATATATATATATATATATATATATATATGGGAATAAAAGGCCTTAAATACCATGGGTATCGTGGTTATGGACCATAAAAAAAAATTTTTTTTTAAATTCCACCAATAAAAAGACACTTGAAAAGAAAGAATGCAATATGACCACCCCTGAATGAGGGAGGTGAAATGTATGAATATAAAATGAGTTTGGCCATGTTCCTGTCTAAATAAAATATATCAGTGGTCTGAAGAAGCTCGTGAGCATACTCGCGAGTGGAAATGGTCCATAACCACGATATCCATGGTATTTAAGACCTTTTTTATTCACAAATAACTTTGCTCTGTTTACAATAATTAAACATTGAGCTCTCATACGGAACCTGAACTCTACAACAAACTACTGGTAGAGAATTAGGACCCACCTAGAATCAACCTTGGCCAAGAAACTTGGTACCGCACCAAAGTATATTATATATATAATATATATATATATATATATATAATTTTTTTTTGTTTTCAAAAATACGAGAGTGAAGCTGTATTTACCAAGAGAGGAATGACCAAGGAACGAAACTTTTTTTGAACAAAATACGAGGTGTGTTTAAAATTAATTGAGACTTAAGCTGTATTTACTAAGAGAGGAATGGGCAATGAGAGAAACGTTAATTTTCATCAAAATACGAGATGTGTTCAAAAAGTATAGAGATTGAAGCTGTATTTACCAAGTCAGAAATGAACAAAGAAAAAAAGATTATCTTTCTTCAAAATTCGAAGTGTGTTCAAAAAGTGTTGAGACTGAAGCTGTATTTACCAAAGAGGAATGAACTTGGAAAGATACGTTCATTTTTTTTTAAAGTACGAAGTGTGTTCAAAAGGAATCGAGACTGAAACTGTATTTACCAAAATAGGAATGAACAAGGAACGAAACGTTAATTTTCGAACAAAATACGAAGTGCGTTCAGAACGAATCGAGACTGAAATTGTATTTACCAAGAGAGGAATGAACAATGAATAAAACACTTTATTTTCGAAGAAATACGAGGTGCGTTCTGAACAAATCGAGACTGGAGCTATTTTTACCAAGAGAGAAATGGGAAAGTACAGAAACGTTAATTTTTCGTCAAAATACGAGTTGTGTTAAAAAAACAACAATCGAGACTGAAACTCTATTTACCAAGAGAGAAATGGCCAAGGAAAGATACGTTAATTTTCTTCAAAATACGAGGTGGGTTCAAAATGTATCGAGGCTATAGAATACTAAGTCCAATTACCGTCGAATTGGCAAGACAAGACAGCAAACAGTCGTAACTCAATACGATTCTGAGATGCCGTAAAGACCACTGCAAAGTGGCAGGATTTATGGAGGCTCAGAGGATCCTGCCCGCAGTGCCATATTGAAGTCAGTCAGTCAGTCAGACAGTCAGTCAACAATTGGTTTGGACAATGAGACTGGCCAAGCACAACTGCACCAGTGTCAAGACAACTGGTTCAAGTGGTTCCCCTTTGATCATGTTAGACTTATAGGAAATAAGCGAACCAAATCTATCATCTCCTCATCATCTTGTGCTCTGTCTGTCTCTCTCGTCCATTATATACCCGACGTAAGAAGTATGTAACTGTTGTAGAGTAGCTAAACACCCTTCGCACTCTACCAGATGGACTGGCTCTGTTGTAGAGTAGCTAACACCCCTTCGGCACTCTACCAGGATGGACTGGCTCTGTTGTAGAGTAGCTAACACCCCTTCGGCACTCTACCAGATGGACTGGCTCTGTTGTAGAGTAGCTAACATCCCTTTAGCACTCTACCAGATGGACTGGCCCATAGCCATAAAATAGCCTACGATTCAAGTAGATTGACTAGATGAATAATATTCAGACTGACTTTGCTGCGTTGGCTATACCGAACTGACCCTCCTCTTTTAGTGTAAGTTTGTCTTGTTATTTGTTTGTAATTATTTGTTCTGACTGTATGTATCTGTTTAGCACCGGATGGTTGTGCTTAATACATGAACAAAGTAAGAAACAAAAAAAATTCTACAAAATATGAGGTATGTTAAAAAAAAAAAGAATGGAGACTGGAGCTGTATTTACCAAGATAGAAATTAACAATAAATACGAGGTGTGTTCAAAAAGTAACGAGACTTAAGCTGTATTTACCAAGTGAGATATGAACAATGAATGAAACGATAATTTTCTTCGGAATACAACCGGTGTAACGGCCCACTATTATATACGGCCCCGCATGTCACATAAACAGGTAGATTTATTACTGACTGATTTGTTTCATAATCAATCTATGTCTGTTTTGTCTGAAGAATTTTACAACTATTTCTCTGAATGTTTGAGATGAGGCTTGAAGATTAGTATTATCTGCGTTATTCGGACTATTGTCCTCATCTTCATTGTTATCTACACTATTTCTCTGAATGTTTGAGATGAGGCTTGAAGATTAGTATTATCTGCGTTATTCGGACTATTGTCCTCATCTTCATTGTTATCTACACTATTTCTCTGAATGTTTGAGATGAGGCTTGAAGATTCGTATTATCTGCGTTATTCGGACTATTGTCCTCATCTTCATTGTTATCTACACTATTTCTCTGAATGTTTGAGATGAGGCTTGAAGATTAGTATATCTGCGTTATTCGGACTATTGTCCTCATCTTCATTGTTGTCTACACTATTTCTCTGAATGTTTGAGATGAGGCTTGAAGATTAGTATTATCTGCGTTATTCGGACTATTGTCCTCATCTTTATAGTTATCTACACTATTTCTCTGAATGTTTGAGATGAGGCTTGAAGATTATTATTATCTGCGTTATTCGGACTATTGTCCTCATCTTCATTGTTGTCTACACTATTTCTCTGAATGTTTGAGATGAGGCTTGAAGATTAGTATTATCTGCATTATTCGGACTATTGTCCCCATCTTCATTGTTATTTGTACAACGTTTCGGCCGATATACCCTCCGGCCTTCTTCAGGTATTTCTTGTCGACATCGGGAATCTTCTCGGACTCGGGAATCTTCTTTTCGAACTCGGGAACTTTCTTGTCGTAATCGGGAGCCATTCAGGGTTAGGTTCAAAGTTCCGTGATGGTTCCCGAATACGACAAGAAAGTTCCCGAGTTCGAAAAGAAGGTTCCTGAGTCCGAGAAGGTTCCCGAGTCCGACAAGAAATACCTGAAGAAGGCCGGAGGGTATATCGGCCGAAACGTTGTACAAATAACAATGAAGATGGGGACAATAGTCCGAATAACGCTAATAATACTAATTTTACAACTGTACAAAAATACAAAAACTGGTTGTGTTACTGTTGTATCGCGAGGTGGAAAGATACACAGACGAATAGTGTGCTTAACACATTTATTAAGCACAACCATCCGGTGCTAAACGGATACATACAGTCACAGAACAAATAAGTACAAACAAATAACAAGACAAACTTACACTAAAAGAGGAGGGTCAGTTCGGTATAGCCAACGCAGTAAAGTCATTCTGAATATTATTCATCTTGTCAATCTACTTGAATCGTAGGCTATTTTATGGCTATGAGCCAGTCCATCTGGTAGAGTGCCGAAGGGGTGTTAGCTACTCTACAACAGAGCCAGTCCATCTGGTAGAGGTGCTAAAGGGGTGTTAGCTACTCTACAACAAAGTCTGGTAGAGTGCTAAAGGGGTGTTAGCTAACAAAGCCAGTCCATCTGGTAGAGGTGCTAAAGGGGTGTTAGCTACTACTACTCTACAACAAGCCAGTCCATCTGGTAGAGTGCTAAAGGGGTGTTAGCTACTCTACAACAGAGCCAGTCCATCTGGTAGAGTGCTAAAGGGGTGTTAGCTACTCTACAACAGAGCCAGTCCATCTGGTAGAGTGCTAAAGGGGTGTTAGCTACTCTACAACAGAGCCAGTCCATCTGGTAGAGTGCTAAAGGGGTGTTAGCTACTCTACAACAAGCCAGTCCATCTGGTAGAGTGCTAAAGGGGTGTTAACTACTCTAAGCCAGTCCATCTGGTAGAGTGCTGAAGGGGTGTTATGAGCCAGTCCATCTGGTAGAGTGCTAAAAGGGGTGTTAGCTACTCTACAACAGTTACATACTTCTTACAACGGGTATATAATGGACGAGAGAGACAGAGCACAAGATGATGAGGAGATGATAGATTTGATTCGGTTATTTCCAATAAGTCTAACATGATCAAAGGGGAACCACTCTCGACCGATAAATTATTTATTCATTTCCCCATTAAACTATGCTCTATCTTCTACTCTTTCAACCTCTTCTTCTTCTTCTTCTTCTTTCTATTACCACCACCGTTCTTATTCTTCCTCCTCCTCCTCCTCCTCCTCTTATCTTCTTCTTCCTCTCCTCCTCCTCTCTTTCTTCTTCTTCTCTTCTTCTCTTCTTTCTTCTATTACCACCACCTCTTTTTTTCCTCTCTATTCTTCCTCCTCCTCCTCTCCTTATTCTTCTTCTTCCTCCTCCTCTTCTTCTCTTCTTCTTCTTCTTTCTACCATTGTTTTCTTCTTCTTCTTCTTCTTCTTCTAACCATTGTTTTTCTTTCTTCTTCTTCTTCTTCTTCTTCTTCTATTCACCACCACCGTTCTTATTCTTCCTCCTCCTCTTATTCTTCTTCCTCCCTCCTCCTCCCTCCTCTCCTTCCTCTCTTCTTTTCTTTCTTCTTCTCTTCTTCTCTTCTTCTTCTTTTCTTTTTTCTTCTTCTTCTCTTTCTTCTTCTTCTTCTTCTTCTATTCACCACCACCGTTCTTATTCTTCCTCCTCCTCTTCCTCCTCCTCCTCCTCTTATTCTTCTTCTTCCTCCTCCTCCTCCTCCTCTTCTTCTTCTTCTTCTTCTTTCTTCTTCTTCTTTCTCTTCTTCTTCTATTCACACCACCGTTCTTATTCTTCCCTTCTCCTCTCCTCTCCTTCCTCCTCCTTTTCTTCTTCTTCTTCTTCTTCTTCTATTCACCACCACCGGTTCTTATTCTTCCTCTCCTTTTATTCTTCTCCTACTTCCTCTTCTTCTTCTTCGTTCTTCGTCTTCTTCGTCTTCTTCTTATCCCACTGTCTTCTTCTTCTTCTTTTCTTCTTCTTCTTCTTCTTCTCTTCTTCTTCTTCTTTCCGCCATTGTCTTCTTCTTCTTCTCTTCTCTTCTTCTTCTTTCTTCTTCCTTCCCGCCATTGTCTACTTCTTCTTCTTCTTCTTCTTCTTTCCGCCGCAATTGTCTACTTCTTCTTCTTCTTTCTTTCTTTCTTCTCTTCTTCTTTTCTATTCACCACCACGTTCTTATTCTTCCTCCTCCTTTTATTCTTCCTCCTACTCCTCTTCTTCTTATCCCACTGTCTTCTTCTTCTTTTCTTCTTCTTCTTCTTCTTCTTCTTCTTCTTCTTTCCACCATTGTCTTCTTTCTTCTCTGATTTGTGAATGGCAACTGAGGAATCAATAATCTTCTGCCAGAAAGATAATGTTGTCAGCCGAGAGTAGAGAGATTTGCGTCAAATTTTATCTTCCTTTGTCTCAAGGGTGTCGGTTAACTCTTCTTCCCATAGAAGAGACCAGTCCTAAAAGAAAATTCTATTCTACTACTACTACTACTACTATTTATTATTATTATTACTATTACTATTATTACAGTATATATAACTATCTCAGCATGTTTCTCCTCTCTCTCTCTCTCTCGTCTCTCTCTCTCATTCTCTCTCTCTCTCTCTCTCTCTCTCTCTCTCGTGTGTGTGTATGTATATATATAATATATATATATATTATTATTATGGACTCTCTCGTCGATTTTCGACGCATGAGAGTTCATATATATAATGAACGCCCACACAGTGATTTGTTTATAGTGGTGAAGGCTGTGTTTGACCATCCACACTTTTTGGCACAGTCGATAGGAAAGAATTGGTGCATCAACGGTTGCCACAAACCCAATCAACGACTGACCTCAGGAATTTTGAAATTCAGAGTTATCCCTCTCCTAGACATGGTACCTACCCAAGGTTAAAAGGGCCCAGTCTGCCCTACTATTTAACCCATAGCTGGAGGGAATTTTGAATTCAGAGTTATCCCTCTCCTAGACTGGTTCACTACCCAAGGCTGAAGGGCCAAGTCTGCCCTTACTATTTAACCCATAGCTGGAGGAGAAATATATGGATTCATACCTTTCCAAAGGGTATTAGCGCTATGTGAAATGCCAACAGCTTCGTCTAGGATTGAACTCGAAGCGCCTCTATATATAATAATATATATGTGTGTGTGTGTGTGTGTATGGGCAGAAGTTAGCAGTTGTAAATAAGTTTGTGTACCTGGGTAGCACGCTAAACATGACTGGTACCCTTGATGATGAGATCTGCTTTCTGATCACAAGGCAGTTATGCCTTTGGAAAATTAAACAGAAGGTTGTTGATTTGCCGTGGTATTTCAGTTGCAACAAAAGTCAAGGTTATGATGCATGTATTTTATCTGCTCTCCTTTATGGTTGCGAAACCTGGACCACGTACAAGAAACATCTTAAACGTCTCGAGCGCTTTCACCAACAATGCCTACGACAAATATTAGGGGTGCGCTGGCAAATGTCCGTCAGTGACCTCGAGGTTCTGGAGCGAGCCAAATGTCAAAGCATAGAATTTCTAATAATCAAACATAGATTGAGATGGAGTGGGCATTTGGTAAGGATGAACGATGGGCGACTTCCTAAACAACTATTCTATGGGGAACTTGTAAACAGAAAGCGTTTGGCTCAAGGGCCCAAGATGAGATACAAGGATTACTGAGGTCGACCTAGAAAAAATGTAACATCGAATGAGAAGACCTTGGAGAGTAAGGCTCTGGACCGTGGGCAGTGGAGAAGGGCTTTACAGGAGGGCACAAAAAAGTTTGAGACCAACCGTATATACAGCATGAGCAGTTTGAACGAGATATTCGCAAGAATAAAAAAGTATAGACAATCAAGGGCTTCAAATCGGTCTCACTATGTGACCAGTGTGGAAGGCTATGTATGAGCAAAGCTGGCCTGTCAGTCACCAATCTGTGCATCGGCGGGATGGACAATAAAATACCCTGTGCTCCCTGGAAATACTGTAAATGTGGGAAAGGTGTGCAAGACTTTTGGCCAGGACTAAAGAGCCACTTTCGTGCAGCTCATTGTTGAACTTTTTTGAAGCTCACCATTATATTCTTTGAACTGTTGAACTTTTTTTTTCTTTTTTTTTAATCAAGCAATGGCAATACTTGAACATTAGTTTGCTGCTCGCCATCATATATATAATATATATATATATATATATATATATATATATATATAGGGTAAACTATAGACACGTGTTTCGAGGTATCACCTCTCATCAGTATAGTTATACGATTTTAGCAGCTGCCTCTGGCTGGTGTTTGAGACCCGAACGAACTTACGCTCGCCAAGCCTCCTTACCCACACATCCACAGCCAGTCGCCAAGTAATAGCAGGCTATTTAATCGCTATATTTCTAAGGGGAAATGACCTTCACCTAGAGTTTCTCAAACTTTGTAAACAAAGTGAGATTTGGCTGAGCCGAATACGGTGAATCTGCAATTATATACCTCCTAAATAGAGTGCTCTACCGAAATTGGGAGCGTATAATATATATATATATCTTTCATATAACCCTCGATGTATTCCCTTGTCACTTCTCTCTTCTCTCTTTCTCTCTCAATCTCTATCTCTTTCTCTCTCTCTCACTCACTCACTCACTCACTCACACATACACACACACTTAGTCCTCTCTTTATCTATCTATTCTTTATGTGAACTTTCTTTTTCTCAAACCTTTTTGTTTTCTCTTCAATCTTTTCTTCTTTCTTTCTTTCTCTCTTTCTTTCCTCTCTCCTCTTCTTTAAACTTCATTCATTTCATATCTTTTTTCTTTTTTTTTGATTTTTTTCCTTTTTTCTTTTTCTTTTTCTTTTTCTTTTTTTTCTTTTTTCTTTTTTTTTTTTTTTTTTCGTCTAGGAAGATTTGCATTCATTCACATAAAGAAGAGAATCATTTCGTCAAAATCATTATCAGTCACAAATCCTGAGGCTTTTCTTTTCTTTTTCTTTTTTAATTCTCTAACTTGAACATAGACAGGCTTGAAGGGCCAAACTAAAATGAATAGACACGGTCAGACTAAAATAGGAAAGACTCTAATGAATAAATATGCCACAGAATCGAACGAACAGACTAAAAAGAGGATTACTATTATCTGCGTTTTACTCGGACTATTGTCCTCATCTTCATTGTTATCTTGTACAACGTTTCGGCCATATCGGGAGCCATCACGGAACTTTGAACCTAACCCTTTTTTCAGTCCACGGGGGTATCTGTTTCTCATTTCCCAAACATAGCTGGGTAGAGGCGTTAAGCTGTGTTAATTATTATTCTATATTACTGCTGCCCTAGATCAGGATTGAACCTGCAATCTAGAGATATCTGTCACAGGTTCAAAGTTCCGTGATGGCTCCCGATTACGACAAGAAAGTTCCGAGTTCGAAAGAAGGTTCCCGAGTCCATGAAGGTTCCGAGTTCGACAAGAAATACCTGAAGAAGGCCGGAAGACACATATCGGCCGAAAACGTTGTACAGTTAACAAAATGAAGATGAGGACAATAGTCCGAATAACGCAGATAATACTACTCATCAAGCCTCATCACAAACATTCAGAGAAATAAAAGAGGATAAAAAATGTAATAAATGTAAAATAAATTCTTTTTGTTTAGCGGATATCAAAATCGTATTTATTTATCAAAGAAAATATTGTATAAAAACATCTAGCTAAAAATAATGACATAACATATTTTGGTTTTTTATTTTTTTTAATTTGAAAATAATGTTTGAATTACAAATTGTTATCTTCTTATTAATGGATGGTTCTGCCGGAAATAATATTTGCTTTGGGTTTTTGAGGAAAACTCTTGTAGTTGTTGTTCAGTACATTAAGTTAAATCGTGAGACATCAAGGAAATGCTAAATTAGTTTTTTTTTTTTTTTTTTTTTTTTTTTTTTGCTTCAGGAAAGAAATTATTATACGTACGATCCTCCATACAAAGAAATATTGCAGACGTCAAGATGCGATAACTATGTCAACAAAGATTAGAAATTTACGAGAATTTACTTTTAAATGATGTGCGTGGCATCGTCCACTGTGAGTTCTTGCAACAGGGCCAGACAATCGACCAGCATTTCTACAAAGAATACTGCAGCGTTTACATCTTTCAGTGTGCGAGAAGAGGCGAGAGATGTGGGAGGACAACTCGTGAGTGCTTGACCATGAAAACGCACCTACCCACACTACCCCGAGTATCCAAGAGTTCTTGGCCCAGAAGAACATCACTGTGCTGGAGCAACCTCCCTACTCGCCCGACCTGGCTCCGTGTGATTTTTTCCTGTTCCCAAAGCTCAAGGTGGTCATCAAGGGAACCCATTTTGAGGATGTGCACGATATCAAAAAGAACGTGATGACAGAGCTACGGAGAATCTCGGAAGAATCCTTCCAAGAGTACATGCAAGCGTGGCAGAGAAGGATGGGAAAGTGCATTAGACTCCAGGGGGACTACTTTGAAGGGGGAAACTTGTATTTTGTAGTTTGGATTTTAAATAATTTTTTGTGACTCCAGTCCTGGGACTTTTCTGACATACCTCGTATTGATAGCAACATTTGCATGTATTTTGTATCCATTGAATTATTTTTTTACAGCGAATTAAAACAGTATTTTGCTTCAAACAGTCGAAAATGCGAAATATAAATTGTTTTCCGAAACAGAATATTACACGTTACTTTGTTTTGCAAAATCAAAGTGACCATATACTTGAAAATTGTATACTAAATTACATACACACCAACTGCCCTTTTTATATAATATATATATATATATATATATATATATATATATATATATATATGAAAAGTAAAATGGATATGAATCCGACAGTACGTGTAGAAAGTTTGTAGAAAAAACAAGATGTTAATAGTTTTGCTGACATAAATCTGTTTCGACCATATAAAGCGGTCTTTATCAAAGCAACTATGTATAATAGGAAAGACGAAATAAATAGATCGTTAATCACGAGGCATAGAACGCTCTCGATCAGGGCCGGAATTTTCAAAAAATCTAAAAAATGCGTATTCTATGTTAAAAATAAAATAAACAGTTTTTGAAAATTCCGGCCCTGATCGAGAACGTTTTGTGTCTCGTGATTAACGATCTATTTATTTCGTCTTTCCTATTATACATAGTTGCTTTGATAAAGACCGCTTTATATGGTCGAAACAGATTTCTGTCAGCAAAATTATTAACATCTATACATATATCTTATTATAATGGAGTTTGTGAGTTTATCTGTCTGTAACCGAAACTATATTACTATACAAATCACAATTCCCTTTGTTATTTACATCACATTCTCCATGATTTTATTTTTTATTTAAAACCCAATTATTAATAAAATTGTTTTACATCATTAAGTCTGTTGACAATATCTACATACTAATAACATGCAATTGTATTTATATATACAACAAAATAGCGGTTTACAGTGTGAACGGGAAGGCTAATTTGCATATTAATATTAAAAAATCGAATTTAATAAATATGTGCTTAGTATTATTGATTTCTAATTGTCTGGTTTTATTTTAATGAATATAAGCAAAAATCTCTTCAATTAATCTTAAATGAAATCCATTAACAAGAAAAGATAACTGTACTTTTATTCTTTACTTCCTCTTTTAACTAAATACTTAAATTAGAAAAAATACCAATGAAAGACGAGAGTGATGGAAGAGTAAGTTTCAGTTGTTCTATTTTTCGATTATACCCTCCTCTGTTTCAAATCTTTTTATCTACATTCTTATTCAGTTTCATTAGCCTTTCTAATTTAATATGATATTTTATTATATTAAAAATTAAATACTTGCACCCGGAGGGTGCATATATTTGCTAGTATAAATAATTTTTAATCAATTACATTAAATTAATAGAAAGTTGGGAATTTCAAAACCGCCTTTATTTTTTGCTAATTGATTGAATGGAACATTTGATATAAAATAAAAGTAATAAAATAATATTTAATGCATATCTAGCGGGTGAGGTGGTTCATATCTTTCGCGAAAATAGGGTGGATGCGGAAGTGCAATTCATGTAGTTTTGCTATCGTTGCTATCGACTTGGGACACGGTGCATTGCCTTGGTGTTGAAAATTATCAACAGGATGTTAAGAGTTAAACAAGACAGAGCCATTTCTACATTAAATGGCCATCCTCTAAAATTAGTAGACCAGTTCACATACCTAGGTTGCATTATCTCATCTACAGAAAGTGATGTCAATGTACATATAGAAAAGGCATGGTTATTGGTCATATGGAAATATGGTCTCTGATTAGATAAAGTGTGAATTCTTTCCGGCTGTAGCCATGTTAGGTGCTGCTGTATGTCTGCACCAATGTGGAGATTTTTTTTTAAAAATGACAATTAGAAAGACTGAAAAATAATTTTAGTGTCTTGATTCTTCTTATTTATTTTTTTTTCTTTACATTAGGATTATCTCCCTTTACTTTGTAATGATAAGACAGTAACACCTTGCATATTTATATATATATTCCCACCCTGAATTTATAGACTAGCCGAGGTTACGTGGTTTACTCCTCCGGCCAATCAACAACCATAATGCGTAGCTGATTCACTATTTAAACACTGATACTTGCCTCAGTTCACTTGCAATCATTCAGGAGGAACTTACGACCATTGACGAAGGAACTGAGGACTCTTTACCAGAAGAACCAAAGGATTCATTAACAGAGGATTAGCAAGTATTGACTGATCAGTGTGTTAAGTATCTGGTCGGCATCCTAGGTTCCAGATGTAATAAGTAAGTAAGCAAGCCAATAAGAATCCGGTGTTAAAGTATTCCTTGTAAGTCCTTCGTCCAAGAGAATCCAAATGTCAATGAAATAAGCTCAGAATGGTGTCTCTATTAATACAGCAGAAGCAGCAGCAGCAGTGCCAGTGATTGGACAATAGAAATCTACCCCAGGTCACGTGGTAGTCAACGAGTCTATATTTAGGAGTGACCATTTGCCCCATGCCTTATATCACAAATAATTCAACACAGTGCACCCAAGGACCAGGCTGAATAGGAAGTGCATGGGGGCCAGGTGCAGCCTGGAAATGAAAACAGGATGTGGCCCCGACCTGACCTTTTGCACCTGGAAATGCAGGTGGATGTTTGACATGATTTCGGTGCAGAAATCTGTAGGCGTAGCCCATATCCAATGAAAACAGCCTGCGTTGGCGAAGAGGCGTGTCTACAGAAAAAAACTGCGTAGGTGTCACGAACAAAGAGGTGTGACACCGGGGGTCAGACTATAATAAAAGAAGCCCGTAGAGATCGATTAGACAGACGACGATCAGGTTCAAGATCACTTGAAAAGAACTCCCGAAGGCCCCACGTTGCGTAACCCTGCCCACGACTCTCAGCTGTACACAACCGGGAAAAATAAACATCTCATCTTATATTTTCCTAAATACAAGTGTTTGTGTTTCTTGACGGGTCCAGAGTGTAACACAAGGACCCAATTCCACTGGACAAGCGGTCTTGGCTGAAGCCTCAGATGGACCATTTTAGATTGCTGCCATTTTATGAAGGAATCTATTTTAATTTTAGGTTTCAAGTCAGTATATGGTTTATCTGGAATAAACTGTTCCACAACAAAACTCTTTCCTAATCAAACCAACTTTGGGAGGCTGCAGGACCAACTTTAAGGAAGTCTAGAAAGAACAAGTCATTATGTCCTGATTATGCATTGTTCATTACAAACTAAAACAACTCTTATATACTCAAACAAGAACAACAACCACAATGGTAAACATGTCAAACACCCCCTGACAGTCAAACACTAATGATGGAATTCAGATTTTTTTTGTCACATCAGAAAACATTTATTTTAAAGCAAACAATATGAAGGCCTATTTTGAAATGTTAACATTAGAGACTTATTTCTTCCTTTTGAGGGAAATAAAATTATACCATAGAAATATAGACATGAAACAAATCAATGTCATAGAAGTAGATCCCAATAATGCTTAACACATGTTTAAACCAATTACTAAATTGTATATATATGAATACACAATATGTAAAAAACCCAAACCGCTAGGCATGATATAACCCTGGGACGGTTGATATGCCGTTAAAATTAATAAACCAAACCAAACCAACCAATTAGATTGTAAACACTTGGTGAAATAGCACACTTTTTTCTTCTTTATTTGTGGCCGGTTTTTCGGGGATGAGGTGGAGCGATTTCTTCCTTTCAAACGCAAAAAATAATTTCTATATAATATTCGCTCATTGATGTTCTTCCTTTTGTCAAGTAATCGTGCGCAAGAAAGTGGCAGAACCTCCCGGGGGCCAATGGACGAGAACCGTGATGTCTATTGCTGTGTGATATGATTAATCATTTTGCACTCAAATAGCAGTAATAAAAATAAAGCAATCTTGCAGATACGGTGATATTAGGATTTTTTAAGCTTACTCGACTTACAAATTTACGTTTTTATAAAAAATCAATAATCGGCTAAAATAATGGAGACTTTATTTCAAAACATTCTATCAAAATAACGAAATATCTTCATATTTATCTATTTATCTATTTATCTCTCTATTTATCTACCAATTCAATCTTAGTGTTTCTTATATATTAATATATATATATAATATATATATATATATATCATCATATAATCTATTAAACTCTTCCCTGCTCTCTCTCTCTCTTCTCTCTTCTCTCTCTCTCTCTCTCTCTCTTCCTCTCTCCTCTATCTCTCTCTCTCTCTCTCTCTCTCTTCTCTCTCTTCTTTCAGTCTATTTTAAGCCGGTTCATATTATTAAGAAACTAGCTATATTTTTTCATTCTCCCCCTCTTTATCTTTATCTCCTCTCTCCTCTCTATTTATCTATCTATCTATCTATCTAATCTATCTATCATCTATTATACTATATACCCCTCTCTCTCTCTCTCTATATATATATATGTGTGTGTGTGTTGTGTGTGTGTGGTGTGGGTGTGAGTGCTATCTAACTATCTCTATTTCTGTTAATATCTAATATTTACTCTATCTCTCTATCCATTCTATCTTGTTCATATCTATTCTATCTATCTATCTATCGATCACACACACACACACACACACACACACACACTCTCTCTTCTCTCTCTCTCTCTTTAATATTATATTATAATATATATTATATTATATATATTATATAATCCAAAAGTCCAGAGAAGGAAATTTTCCTTACGACCCAAAGAGTTTTATTTAAACAAACCAAGTCGAAGTTAGAGCTCAATGTGTGTCTTAATGTTAGAGTCACAGATCAAATATATAAGTAAAAGAAATACAAAAGACTTAGAGACTTTAGCTTCTCTCGCTATTTTCTTTTGCAACATCAAAGATTTACATTTGGATTATATCACAGGACTACAAAATTCTAAAAAATGTTTAAAAACACTAAAATTAAAAATTCTTTTTTTCAAATGCCTTAAAGTAATTAAAAAAATTTCATCATTCGCAATCTGAGAGTCGGGAGATTTAGACTATTTGTTCTAAGCTCCTGAAATAGACTATAATTGCTAAACTTCTAAGTCTTTTTGTTATTTTCTTTACTCATATATATATATATATATATATATATATATATATAATATTATTATATATGCGTGTATGTCTGTGTGTTATCTATCTTCCTTTATTCTGTTGATAGATACTTTGGCTAGTATTAGAGTTTGGTAAATTAGCCTATCTATCTATCTATCTATCTATCGAGCTAGCTAGTTTAGGGGCTTGGTTTTCTTTGGGTTCTGTTCATATATATGTATATATTGAGGAAAAGGGGGGGAATGATCCGACAGAATGAGGTAAAAGTATAGGGGGGGGGGGAGGGGGGGGGGTGTAGGGGGGGGCGGGGGGGGGGGAAAAATGGGGGCGGGGGGGGCGGAGGCGAAAGAACAAACTCTGACAATAATGTGTGTATATTTCGCTGTGAAAATTGAACTCGGCGTCTTCAGCTTTTATTGAAATATCAGGATCAATTACAAGTGTTTTTATAGAAGGGGGAAGTAGGTATGTGGGTAAGGTTTTGCTGGTGGGGAAAAGATTTGAAATGTTTATAGGGGACATCTTGGGAGAGATGAGAAGGAGCAAATTTCCCCTATAACCAATCAATCTTCCCCTCACCACAAAACTTAACCACATACCTACTTCCCCTCTATAAAACACTTGTATGATCCTGATATTTTCAATAAAAAGCTGAAGACGCCGAGTTCAATTTTCCAGCGAAATATACTACACATTTTTGTCAGAGTTTTGTTCTTTCATTCCTTATATTTTACCTCACAACACACACACACACACACACACACACACACACACACACATATATATATATATATAATATATTTATATATATATATATATAATATATATATATATATATCAAATATTACAATTTGTTACTAAATTTTTACTAAATTTTTTACTTAGTAAAAATCAGAGACGAAAATCTGATTTTCGTCTCTGATGATAAAGTTTCTTTGAAATCGATAAGACCAAAAAAAAACATCTTTTTGTTTTTATTTTTATACGCATTGTATTGCCTTCAAATTTTAATAGTTTATAACATACTTAACAATGCTTCAAGCAAATTACCAATTACTTATATATATATATATATATATATATATTATATATATAATTATACTATATTGTTGTGTGTGTTTTGGGCAGCATTCTTTCATTTATACATGTAGAATTAAACAAAAGACACATCTCCTGTTTAAAATTTATCTTTTTGATCTTTTCGAGTTTCTGGCCAACTTTTTAATATTTGGGTGGAATTCGGTGATAATCCACCAAAGTTCAGGTCCCGAGTACTTTCGGCACTTTGAAGTGCCATCATCAGGGGTGATGTGTTCCAGTTTGTTTTGTTTTTTTATTTTAGTTTTTTGTTTTTATAAATTTATTAATTGTGGAGGCTGGAAGGAGAAGAATTGATGAGAAAGGTGTTATAGACATTTTAAAAATGATGATGGCAATTCGAAGGCCGAAAGTTACTCGGAACTTGTAACTTTGGTGACTTATTCACGAATTCCACCCAAATATTAAAAGTTGGCCAGAAACTCAAAAGATAAAAAAATTAAAATTGTTAAACAGGAGGTGTTGTCTTTTGTTTAATTCATTACATGTATAAATGAAAGAATGCTGCCCAAATACCACACACACACACACACACACACACACAGTATATATATATATATATATATACTATATATATATAATTTGTGTGTTGTGTGTGTGTGTGTGTTTATCTATCTCAATCAATTTCTATACTGGTCATGTATCTATCTATCAATCTCATCTATCTATCTCGGTCTGTTCATATCTACCTACTCACCCACCTCCCTACCTACCTAAACACCCACCAAGCTAACCACCCACCCAGCTACCTACTCGACCCCTCCTAACAAATGGATTGATTGGTTTTGGATTACGATTTGGTATTTTGAAAAGAGCCGGACAAATGCTTCAGCGTTATCCCTCCAAGAGCTCTTCAATGAAATCTACCGGAAGCCAAATTGGCAGCTACGACGCGCCGTCTCTTTCCTCTTTTGTTTACGAGCACGAAATGGTCCTCGCCGACTATTTTGAAACTAATTAGACTCGTCCACACCACCCACCACCCCTCAGTTACAATTCGGCTTTTATTGCCGGATTCACAAAAGAAAAGAAGAAAAAAAAGATACCTACAATGTTAAAGTCTCTGAAGAACTGGAAACCTTTGGAAGAATAGAAACTATTCAATGGACAGTATATATTTGCCAACACGAGTAGGATGTGGCACAAGGTGAATTTCCTGAGTGGTTTTTAACAGGTTTGAATTCAGAGTTGCCTAATCAAGGTTAAAGAGCCAAGCCTGTTATACTATTATTTATTATTATTATTTACACCTTTTGAGTTTTCACATCAGCATTAGCTGATGGTCTTTCACTGGAGTCTGAGTGACAGCAAGTCTCCTCAGGTCTCCAGGACTCTTCTGAGTATTCTGGCAGATTGCAGCAGTGCAGTGTTCTGAATTGGCAGCTACGATGCGCCGTCTCTTTCCTCTTTTGTTTACGAGCACGAAATGGTCCTTGCCGACTATTTTGAACTAATTTGGACTCGACTTCCCCCACACACAAACACGCCCACCCTGCCCCAGCATCCCAGCATCCAGCATCCCAACACCCCTCAGTTACAATTCGGCTTTTATTGCTCGGATTCACAAAAGAAAAGAAAAAAAATAGATACCTACAATGTTAAAGTCTCTGAAGAACTGGAAACCTTTAGAAAATAGAGACTATTCAATGGACAGTATATATTTGCCAACACGAGTAGGATGTGACACAAGGTCAATTTCCTGAGCGGTTTTTAACAGGTTTGAATTCAGAGTTGCCTAACCAAGGTTAAAGAGCCCAGCCTGTTATACTATTTATTATTATGATTATTATTATTATTATTTCAGTTTTTCACGCGTGCCGTTGCCGGTGGTTCACTAGAAGCTAAGTGACAGCAAGTCTCCTCAGGTCATTTCTGAGTATTCTAGCTGATCTTAACAATGCTGTTGTTTGGATGGTCTTGATTCTTCCTCGTATTTCGAGTCCTTGCAGAATTTTCTCCAAACCCTTGGATTTCTTGCACAATTCCCAGTGTATTATTATTATTATTTACTCCTTTTGAGTTTTCACATCAACATTAGCTGATGGTCTTTCACTGGAGTCTGAGTGACAGCAAGTCTCCTCAGGTCTCCAGAACTCTTCTGAGTATTCTGGCAGATTGCAGCAATGCAGTGTTCTGAATGATATCAATCCTTCCTCTGATTTCCAAACATTCCAAACCCTTTTCAAATCCTTTTGGGACCATTCCAAGTGCACCAACTACAATTGGTATCACTTTCCTTTTCATATTCCAATTTTTTTTTAGTTCTCTGGCAAGGTCCAAGTATTTGTCCATTTTTTAATTTTCTTTTAGCTTCACCCTGTGATCTGCTGGAACTGCAAAATCCACCAGTTGACAAGTTCTTTCTTTTTTGTTAATCAACACTAGGTCTGGTCTTCTTGCTGGGATAAGGTGATCCGTTTTTATTTCAAAGTCCCAGAGAATGTTATGCGTTTCGTTCTCAAGAACAGATTCTGGTTTATGCATATACCATATTGTTGTACGGTCAAAATCTAATTTTTTGCATAATTCCCAGTGGATCACCTTCCCAACCCAGTCGTGTCTAGTTTTGTACTCCCTTTGTGCTAGTTTGCTACATTCGCATAGTACATGGTTTACAGTCTCATCTCTATTACCGCATAATCTACATTTACTATTTGTTGGGTCTTATCAATTTTCGCTTTGGTATAATTTGTCCTTATGGCATTATTTTGTGCAGCAATTATTAATGATTCAGTTTCTCTTTTGAGGTTTCCTTTTCTTAACCATGTCCAAGTCTTTTCATGTGCAACCTCTTATTTCATGTGCAACCTCTATTATTATTATTATTATTATTATTATTATTATTATTTCAATCCCTGAGAGTTTTTACAGGTAGAAAAATATGAATAAACTGAGGAAGATTGACTAATATATATATTATATATATATATATATATATATATATATATATATATATAATTTTATCATAAAAATCATTTCAATAATAATTCCTTATAGTACCAGCTGAGTGGTCACCCATTCAAGTATTGAACAGGCTAATTGTTGCGCAACTTATTCTTTTCTAATATATTATATATATATATATATATATATATATATATATATATATATATATATTCTCTCTTTGACTGTCACTATGGCATTGGGCCAAAATTCCCGCGCAAATAACCTACTTGTTGGTTTTTTCTTCACCGATTCAAAATCTTCCGGTATTTCTTACCCGATTCTTGGTAATCTCTCTGGTCTACTCCGACTGTCTGCCTCATCCCCAGATTCTGTCCTCCCCCTCTCATCTCCGTGGGATGACATCAAAGAATACATAAACATATTTACACTTAGAACTAAAGAGAGAAAAAAAAAGAGAGACAGGAGAGCGGAAGAAGAAAGAAAAAGAGAAATTAAGAGAGAAATAAGCCAAATGGAGAGAGAGAGAGAGAGAAGAGAGAGAGAGAGAGAGAGATGGTGAGTGAGTGAGTGATGGAGAGAGAGAAAGCAAGAGAATAAAGAAAAATAGAGATAGAAATGGAGAGAAGGAGAGGAGATATTGGCGAAGAGAGAGAGAGAGAGAGGGTGAGTGAGTGAGAGATGGAGAGAGAGAAAGCAAGAGAATAAAGAAAAATAGAAGAGAGAAATGGAGAGAGAGAGAGAGAGAGAGATATTGGCGAAGAGAGAGAGAGAGAGATAGTGTAAAACTTAGGAGTAAAGAGAAATAGAGAGAGAGAGAGGGTGAGAAAAAGAGAAGTAAAGGTAAAAATAAGTCAAATGGAAAGAGAGAGAGAGAGAGAGATTAATGGAGAGAGAGAATGAGAGAGAGAATGAGAGAGAGAGAGAGAATAAACTAGATAAAATAAACCAGGAGATAGCAAAAGAAAAGCAAATGGAAAGGGAGAGAATTAACGGGAAGAAGAGAGAGAGAGAGAGAGAGAGAAAAAGCGAAGAAAGGAGAGATATAAGAAATGGAGAGAGAAGAGAGAGAGAGAGAGAGAGAGAGAGAAGAGGATAGAGAGAGGGGTGAAACTAGATAGACTAAAACCAAGAGATAGCGAATGAAAGAAAAAGAGAAATAAGTCAAATGGAGAGATAGAGAGAGAAAGAGAGAGAGAGAGAGAGAGAGACTGAAGGATAGCGAGAGGGGGGAGAAAACTAGATATGTTACATAACTGTTAGATTCCTAACACTTATGTACCATTAGTGTAGAAACCAAAATGGCTGTTATAATTTGCAGCCGGCGGCCTTGAAGGATTGAGTGACTTTGCTTGACCTCAGTCTGATCCTCCTTCTGGGGGATACCGTGAGAATCGGTGGAGAAGACCCTCTTCCGGTTTAGATTAGAAAGAGAGTTTAGTTCAGTATCGGCCAAACGACGAAGGTGGTAAGTCGTGTTAAGCGCACGGCCAACTCAATATATATGCTAGAAGGCAGTGGTTGAGAGTCTTAGTTGTCCTGGTGTTACATAATTATTAGTACCCTAACACTTATTTACAGTAGTGTAGAAATCAAAATGGCTGTTATAAGTTGCAGCCGGCGGCCTTGAAGGATTGAGTGACAAGGCTTGACCTCATCCTGATCCTTCCGGTGGTTACCGTGAGAATCGGTGGAGAAGACCCTCTTCCAGTTTAGATTAGAAAGACAGTTTAGTCAGTATCGGCAAAACCATGAAAGTGGTAAGTCGCGTTAAGCGCACTGCCGTACTCAATCTGCGCAGTCAGTCTGGTTGGGATTTCGGGATAAAATATGATCTAAAGCAAATCGAAGTCTTGTGTTATTATCTAAAAACTACCAATGACACAGGGCTTCTGATAAAGAGAAATACCCAATGAAAGACCAGACACGAAGTCCCCAAGACGAAGTCCAGACGTTAGAAGAAGAACGTAAGATACCAAAGATGAGCAGAAGAATAATAGAAGTAAAGAGAGTATACAACAGATAGACTAAAACCAAAAGACATAAATATATTTACACCTAGGAGTAAAGAGAATAGAGAGACAGTGAGAGAGAGAGGAGAGAAAGAAAGAAAAAGAGAAGTAAAGTCAAATGGAAAGAGAGAGAGAGATTAGCGGGGAGAGAAAGAGGGGGGAAGTAGATAGACTAAAACCAATAAATAACAAATGAAAGAAAAAGAGAAATAAGCCAAATGTGTGTGGGGGACGAAAAGAGAGAGAGACAGAGAGAGAGGGACAGAGAGAGAGACAGAGAGAGAGAAGGATTAAACTAGAGAGACTAAAACCAAGAGACATAAACATATTTACACCTAGGAGTAAAGTGAAATAGAAGGGGAGGGGACCAAAATGTTAGTCTCGCAGATCTATTATTACTAAATCGTGAGTTAGATCCTCGCAGGAACCCCATTAAAATCACGGACCATATTACCTTTAGGCACCCCTTTTTTCATCTCGATTAAGAAAGGACATGTTTTCCTTTACACCGTCAATATACGGTTGTTTTAACAGACGATTTTTATAATTTTTTTTAAACTATAAAACTAACCCTAACCCTAACCCCTAACCTCTAACTCTAACTCCTAACCCCTAACCCTAACCAACAACCGGATATTGACGGTGTAAATGAATAAATATGTCCTTTCTTAATCGAAATCAAAAAGGGGTGCCTAAGGACAATATGGTCCAGAAGTTCCAGCATGTAGTTTATGTGGAAGAGTATGTCTCTCCAGGACTGGCCTGGTGAGTCATCTGAGAAAACACAAGGATACAGTGTCAAATGCTACTGGCACCCAACTATGATGATAAAAATAAACAGGAAATGGTCTTACTCGAACACGAGTTGACTGCCATTACGCCAGTATATACCCGTGGTGTAATGGTTAAAGTCATGGGAAATGGACTCGTCGCCCCGAGTTCAAATCCTGGACGTGGTAATTGCATTTCACTTAGCGCTAATACCCTTGGGAAAGGTATGAATTCTACTCTCCCTCCAGCTATGGGTAAATAGCAGGGCAGACTGGACTTTTTAACCATGGCTAGGTAACCAGTCTAGGGGAAGGAAAACTCTGAATTCAAACCTGTTAAACTCCGCTTAAGAAATTGACCTTGTGTCACATCCTGCTCGTGCGGAGGAGTTGGTAAATATATATATATACGGTACTAAAAAGCAAACAAATGGCGCGAATAAGTACACGCGCGCAGACACGTGTTAAATCGAACAATAACGCACACCGCGCATGCGCTAAGACGCGGGCCGCAAAACGCCAAACGCAAAAATGAAAAGAAATAAGATTTGAACCGCAACAGAAGCTGGGACTCTTAATGTCGGGAGGAAGGCTACAAAAGCCAAAAAAAAGAATAAAGGAAGGAAGGTGTTGATCATATATATACACATATATATTTAGTATGTTCCGTAATGTGCATCATACCACGGAAGAGGTCCTGGATTTTTCGTTCTGTTCCTTAAAAGATGGAGAATGCATTATAGAGGCTGCACCTCAACAGGTTGTCACTGGCAACGACGATGTTGGTATTGACGACGACCAAAATAAAACGAAAGTGCCGCAGAAATCACACAGTCGTTGTTTGCTCCTTAACAATAACTACCTGATTGAATTGAACGACCTACCGGAGGCCCTCAATGCGATCCTCTTTAACCCCTTTCTTCTCGCTTGGCTTGATCTCTCTTTTAATACGATCGTGGAACTACCGCCGATCTTCAAAACGATGACATCCTTGAAGATACTCTATCTTCACGGGAACCAAATCACCACAATGGACACGGTGCACAATTTGAAGGTGCTAAGCAAGAGCCTGCTGAAACTGACTCTGCACGGGAACCCCATTCAGGACGTCAAGGGTTACAGACTGTTCTTTATCAATATGATGCCTCATATGAAGGAGATGGACTTTAGTTTCGTGTCTGAATCTGAAAAGAAGATGGCCAGCTTTCTGATGAGATCCCGGAAGAGGAGCGGCAAAAAAAGAAAACCGTCAGACTAGCTGAGTGGGTTAGTGTGGTGATTAGAGACATCAAAAAATTATTACAAAGATTAATTGTTAAGGATTCTCAATAAGACTCACAAAAAACCTACCACGATTCTCAAATTTTTATTCCTTCTTTCTTTCCGTACGAATGCAGAATAGCGCGCAAGAGATGATATCATTAGATTATGTATAAAAAGCATCACATTTCATTACATTTCACAGAAATACCCGAAACCTTTGAGACGCTAATATTAGGGATAGGATAAGGGTTAAGTTTAGTTTTCGTAATCTAATACTATTTATATGTAAAATGCGATTCTAATGATATTGTCTCTTGCGCACTATTCTGCATTTGTACATAAAAATTATCACAAAGTCTAATTGTTAAGAAATTTCAATAAGATTCACAAAAAATCACGATTCTGAAATTTTTTGTTCCTTCTTTCTTTCTGTATAAATGCTGAATAGCGCGCAAGAGATAGTATCATTAGATTATGTATAAAAAGCATTACATTTCACAGAAATGCCCGAAACCTTTGAGACTCTAGTATTAGGGTTAGAATAAGGGTTAGGGTTAGTTTTAGGGTTAGGTTCAGGGTTAGGGTTAGGGTTAGGGTTAGTTTTCATAATCTAATGCTTTATACGTAAAATGCGATTCTAATTATATTGTCTATTGCGCGCTATTCAGCATTAGTATCGCGCTATACTGCATTTGTAGACAAAAATGATTACAACGACTAATTGCTAAGAAATTTTCAATAACTCACAAAAACCAGGATTCTCAAAAATGTCCTTCTTTCTTTGTTTGTGTAGAAATGCAGAATAGCGCGCAAGAGATAATATCATTTGAATCGCATTCTACGTATAAATAGTATTAGATTACGGAAACTCACGAAGTAGTCTAACCCTAACCATAGCCCTAACACTGACCCTAACCCTAACCTTAACCCTATCACTAACCTAACCCTAAAACTAACCCCCACACCAACCCTAACACTTACCCTTACCCTAACCCTAATCATAGCCTTTCAAATGTTTTTTCGGTATTTCCGTGAAATGTAATGCTTTTTATACGTGATCTAATGATATTATCTCTTGCGCGCTATTCTGTGTTAGCACTTATTATTATGCCCAAGGTTATTAGCGCTATGTGAAATACAAACAGGTTTGTCCAGGATTTGAACTCTGGATGACGAGCCCATTTCCTAACCATTACACTATACACCTCCATTATATATATATATATATATATATATATATATATATATATAAGATACACCTAATGAGTCAGATAAACCTACTTAAAGTTTTGCATAGTGCTCTTCAGGGCTAAGATCCGACTAAAGAGATTTGGAGCAAACTCACAATTATACACCACCTTCTACCGTGACTCAAATAAATTAGCATAGACCAAACCAACCAATAAAAAACAAAAAAGACAGAACACCGCTTAAATCTATAATTTTTATTTTATTTTATTTATTTATTTATCATTATTTTTTATTATATCAATTTGAATCTTACTACTTTAGTTCTAATATATACCACAAGGGCCGGGTTAGCTCAGTCGGGGTAGCGTTCGGCTAGAAACCACATGGTTTCTAGTTCGATTCCGGTCCTCGACAACTCAGCGTATGA
>JALAJA010000071.1:99596-104596 GCA_023376005.1 Doryteuthis pealeii
GTCTGTCTGTGTGTCGGAGCTGGGGGTTAGCAGCCGAGGGGTGGGTGGGGGTGTCAAAGTCGCAACCAGTTCAAATCAGCCGAGAAAAAATCGACCAATGAAAAAACGTCGTCACTAACCCGGATTACGATTATGCCAAAACATTATTTGCCTTAGGCTCCCTTCGTTGTCGTCTATTAACTTAGTTCTGCCACAAGGCCAGAAGTAGCTCCCACCCAGTGAGAATCGAACTCACAAAAAAATTCTTATTTCTCTTTTATTACGTATTTGCTCTGTCGCCTAGCGCTTTAGAGTACATCGACTGCACCTCTGCAGAGGGGTATGATCCGTGATATTTAAGGATAAAACCCTGGTGGGGTAATTTATGAGGAAGTCCGTCCCGGTCTCCTGCCTCAAAAATTGCTACCCGGTGACTATTAAAATAACGACCCAGCTCAGTCTATTCAAAACTATCCATCTTCATATCTATCTATCTATCTATCTCAATTTGTTCATATTTATCTATATTACTTTAAATACTAAGATTTTCTTTATCCATGTTTGTTTAATGTCTTGTTTTTAGTTTAGATAAACAAGAATTACGACAAAAAAAGAAGCGACCACCCCACCCCCCAAATACATTTACTTGTCGAAAATATCTATCTATCTCTATTTGTTCATATCTATCTATATTATTTTGTTTGTTTATCTATCTATCTATCTCAGTCTATTCCAAACTATATATCCATCTTCATATCTAAACAAGAATTACGACAAATTACGATAAATAAACAAGAATTACGACGAGCTGGGATTGTTATTTTGATAGTCGCTGGGTAGCGGTTTTTGAGGCAGGAGACCGGGACGCACTTCCTCATAAATTACCCCTGGTGGCTGAGCAGTTCATGCTATGCAACACTCTTGACTCTTACTTAGGCTAGACGGGCGGTCAGAGAGGCCCTGTCCGATCAATCGACTGGTCGCATTTGCTCTGTCGCCTGGGGCTTTAGAATCTTTAAATGCACCTCCGCAAAGGGGTAAGACCCCCAATGGTGCTAACTTGTTGGCCCTGTGTGGTGACCCATGATGGTTAAGGAGGGAACCCGGTTGGCTGAGCAATACATGACATGCAACACTCCACTTTGGCTCTTACTTAGGCTAGAGGGTCGGTCGAAGAGGCTCAGTCCGACCAATCGGCTGGTCATGTCAAGCCCTAGCACCTATATGATTGTCCAAATCCTATTGCTCTTATGGCAAATTCCAACCGTTTTCATCATATATGTGCTAGAAGGCGGTGGCTGAAGGTCTTGATGTCCTGGCTATGACGTTAAACTCAAATTGATTGTGAGGTTCCAGTTCTGGAGCTAATGTGGAGTACTCCTTAATCACCATTACTCCCAGGTTCACTCTGACCCGGAGTGGTAGTATCTGCTAAGGTCCTATCTATGGGTTAAATAGAAGAAAAATGAGTTTAAAAATGTGTTTAAAAATTGAGTTTTTAAAAAAAAGTTAGGCGGCACCCAGTGAGAATCGAACTCACAAAAATCTCGAGAACCTTTGCATCAGGCATGATCCATGAAGCATGGTCTTAAATAGGAAAAAATGAGTTTAAAAACTTGAATTTATTTGAGGGAATGAAATGTGTGTACACAAAATATGTATCCGTGTTGTATTCTCTAAGCAAGGAAGGTATCTGAATATTTGTGTACGCATGTGAATCGTATTTTATTTGGTAGTAAATATGCTTATAAGAGATAAGACGCAAAAAAATTCTGACTTCATAAGATATGCATTAAATAAACTAGATTAAATCGTTTAAATGCTGCGGAAAATATTAAACCCAATGCGCAGGGGAAAATGTGGAATTAATCGAATAGATATTATATTGAATACTGGGGAAAATAACTTGTATACCCAATTAATAAAAGTAAATATTATAATGGGTATGAAACTGCATCTAGTTGTGTGACAGATAGATATGAACAAAGATAGGTAGGTAGATAGGCACAAACCGGTAGAGATAGATAGATAGATAGATATGAACAGAGAGATAGATAGATAGGTAGATATATATATATATATATATATATGAACAGACTGAGATAGATAGATAGATAGATAGATAGATAGATAGATATGAACAGACTGAGATAGATAGATAGATAGATAGATACATACATACATACATACATACATACATATGAACAGACTGAGATAGATAGATATGAACAGACTTAGATAGATAGATAGATAGAGATAGATAGATGCATACATACATACATATGAACAGTCTGAGATAGATATGAACAGACTTAGATAGATAGATAGATAGATAGATAGATAGATACATACATACATACATACATATATGCATACATACATACATATGAACAGACTGCGATAGATAGATAGATAAGAACAGACTGAGATAGAGATAGATATTAACAAACTGAGATAGATAGATAGATAGATAGATAGATAGATAAATAGATAGACAGATACATATATACATACATACATATGAACAGACTGAGATAGATATATATGAACAGACTTGGATAGATAGATAGATAGATACATACATACATACATACATACGTAAATACATATGAACAGATTGAGATAGATAGATAGATAGATAGATATGAACAGACTAAGATAGATAGATAGATAGTTAGATACATACATACATACATACATACATACATATGAACAGACTGAGATAGATAGATAGATAGATAGATAGATAGATATGAACAGACTGAGATAGATAGATAGATAGATAGATAGGAACAAACTGTGATACATAAATAGATAGGTATTTTCATGATAGTTTCATATACCATATTTCTTCACTGAGTTCTCTTTCCGCTTCGGTGGTGTAAATTCGCGACCTTGTGCCATACTATACTAGTGTAAACATCGATTGATTGATTGATCATGTTTTTATCTAACTGCCTCCCAAATATTGGATATAAAAAAATCAAAACAGATCGATAAGCGCAAATAATTGATTTTATATTGCACAATAGAAAACATTCACCCACACAGAAAGAGTTAAATGTAAAAATAATAATAAAAAAATCCCTTCCCGCCCAAAAAGATAAAAATCGAATGTATAAATCTCTAAAAAGAGAAAACAGAAAAATGATAAGCCTTCATTCCCACATTGTCTACGTCAGAATCATGGCTTTTTTCTGTGTGTGTGTGTGTGTGTTTGTATTGTCATCCGTCGGCGTCACGTGACCCACGGAAGCGCGCCGGAATCGCAACGCAGGTCGAGGATTTTCGGGTCAATTTTAAATGAGGAAAACGCTTACTGTATTCACATCTCTCTATATATCTATATCTCTCTATATATCTTATATATATATATATATATCTCCTCTCTCTCTCTCTCTCTCTCTCTCTATATATATATATATATATATATATATATATATATATATATATAATTTTGGGGGGAATATGTGCTTAATTAGAGTCGTACCTAATTTTGAAAATTAATTAATTAATAATGAATTAGGCGGGAATGCCTATTTAAATGTATGGCTAAACAAATCGAGAAAAATCAATCTCTGTATGTACATTTCGGCCTATTAGGCCTCATCAGCAGAGCTATAGATAGGAAGGCCGCCCTATGTAGATACAGAGATTGATTTTTCTCGATTTGTTTAGCCATACATTTAAATAGGCATTCCCGCCTAATTCATTATTAATTAATTAATTTTCAAAATTAGGTACGACTCTAATTAAGCACATATTCTCCCAAAAATTGTCGGCAAAAAAGCCATTTCAAACATACCGTGTTTACAATTTATCATATATATATATATATAAAAGTAAAGTAAGTAAAGTCGACGGGGCGGCCTAAAGTCGGTATCAGCCAGTCAGCGAGGGAGTCTATCCCCTTTTCAATAGCGCTAGACCAAGGAGATTGTTTTAGCATCTGAGGTGGAGCGCCAGGAAATGGTGATTCAACCATTCACGAACAATAGCAAAATCTTCGGGAGCACCAACTTATCTACAGAAAGAAATTTCAATATATTCATAAGAAAAGCGTGAACTTTTTGCTGTGTATGCTTAATTTTTGAAGCGGAGCAATCATCAGACAGCGAAAAATGATTTCTATTACTATTTAAAATTTCTATTTCTATTAACGCTCTATCAAAGATATTGAGCACTCTTCTAATAACACTGTACTACTGCTTCTTCAAGTATAGTAATGCCAACCATATATATATATATATATATATATATATATATATATATATATATATATTAGTAAATGAAGAAAAACTCTAAACTTGCTTCATTACAATAATTTATTTCAACCGTATTAATACGGCATCTTCAGGTAATCACAAGAACATGACTCTTACTGAGAATTTCCCAAAGTAACATCTCTTTTATATCTATCAATTTAGGGGAGGGAGGGTTGGTGTCTTATTTTGGAATGGGTGGGGTTAGTTTCTTTGGATGAGGCGGGGAGGTCTATGTTTTGGATTAGGTGTGGCTTAGCTTGGGGCATATTCCTTGGAGAAATAGTTGTAAGAGTGTATATACAAAATGAGCAGAATTTAAAGGCTAAAAATAATTAAAAAGATTAAAAAAAAGAAAAAAAAGAAGAGAAGAAGGAATAGAAAAATAAAGATAACAAAATGATATAGAAATAAACAATAAAATAAAAAATAATAAAATAAAATAAAATTAAAATTAAAAAATTAAAATAAAAATAAAAATAAAATTAACAAAATTAACAAATAATAATAGTAATGACAATAAGGTAAAGTAATAAAGCATAATGATTAAGATTAATAAAATCTCGTAAAATAAAATAAGATAAATTAAATTAAAATAAGAAAAGAATTAAATTTAGAATAAAGAATTAGAGTCTACTAAAACAGAATGAAATAAAATCAAATAAAATAAAAATAAAAATAAAATAAGAAAATAAAAAATTAAAATATATATATATATATATATATATATATATATATATATATATATATATATATATG
>JALAJA010000071.1:112096-127938 GCA_023376005.1 Doryteuthis pealeii
CCATTTATATTTTTTCTTATATATAAAGTAAAAAAGTATGAATGGTTGTATGGTTTTTTGGATAATGTGAAAATTTAAATTTGTTGGAAGTATATGTCGGAAATGGTTATGTGAAAGGGATTTTATGATTTCTGACTACAAGTGTCGCTAAATAAGGGGATATATATTTTTTTTAAGCCTTGTCTTTGAGGGATGGTTTGATGGGTGAGAATAACGCAAGATTCCATAATTCTACGTAGTGTTCTATTGTGTATGTGAGTTAATATTTTGGTACCTTTAAAATCAAAGGTATGGTTATGGTCTAAATATGTTTAGCTAGGGCGTTGTTTAGAAAACCTCGTTTAATATGATATCTATGTTCAGATAATCGTTTAGGTAAGGATCTAGAAGTCTCTCCCACATATTTTTCTTACAATTTAAGCAATCTATTGTGTAGACTCCAGCTTCGGAATGTGTGTGTTTATGATTATTTTTATTCTGTAAAATGTTTTTGATTGTTTTAGTGGAGTGAGTAACTGTTTTAATACCTATCTTTTTTAGGTTTCTATTTATTTTATCAGTGATAGGATTATTGGGAAGTATGATGTACCTATCAGAGTCGTTATTGTTGTTATGTTGTGTGTTATGGGGAGATGTAGTGTTATTTTTTCTATTGTGTATTTTCAATGCCTTTTTTAGCACGGTGTATGAAGTTTAAAGGGTATTGTAATTTAAGAAAAGACTTTTCAATAATATTAAATTATTCTTCTAAATATTTCTTATTGCATATCCTAAATGCTTTAAGAAAGAAACCTATTATGATACCACTTTTTATCTTATTGTTATGGTGGGAATAAAAATGGATGTAGTCATTTTTGTTGGTATTCTTATGATAAACTTTAAATTCTAAAATGTTGTTATCGTTTATAATAAGTGTGTCTAAAAATGGTAGGGTGTGGTTTTGTTCAAGTTCATTGTATTTACCTCGTACCCAACTTGTACGGGTTAGGCACAAGGCCCTATTAACGTGGGACCACCCACAAACCGAAGCTCATGGGTGGCGGGTGAAAAATTGCGTCGATCCCGTCGGCATTCCCCTTCAGGGGGCGCCTCAGGCACTGGGCAATAAACCCAGCCCTGCCCCTTTAAATCAAGGGGGCAGGTGTTGCCTGGGGGTGGCCCCCTGGGATCGACGCCGTTTATTATAGCAATCCCCACCCGTTGGGCGGGGCTGCATACTATTGGTGGTTTGTTCAAGTTCATGAGTAAATTTAATGGAGGGTTCCACATTATTTAGTTTGTCAATGAATAACGTGTCGTCAATGTACCGAAAAAAATTAGAGTTATTAGGTAAAATATATTGAAAGGGACCAGATTCCAAGAATTCAAAGAATAAGCACGCCAATACGCCACTCAAAGGTGACCCCATAGGCAACCCGAACTTCTGTTTGTAAAAAGTTCCGTTAAATTGGGAAAAAAAACAATTTCTAGTACAAAGTCTGCAAATTTGGACTATCTTGTTAATAGGTAATGGAAATGAAGTATTGATTTTGTTGAGATGGTTTTCTAGACGCGTAATGCATTTGTCAACCGGGATACTTGTATAAAGTGATTTAATATCTAAGCTTGCTAGACATTTGTTGTTCATGTTTATATTTCTTATTTTTTCAATTAGGCTATTCGATTTTTTTGTGAGATTTGCTAACTGTACCTAAGAGGGGGGTTAATATTTTAGCTAGAAATTTAGCAATTTTATGAGGGGCAGTTCCAATTTTTTAAATCGAAACATTGTTCAATATTAGCTATGAATATGATATAAAATATTTTCACTTTAACAGCATTGTGTGTTGTATTCTCTCTCNTATTCCAATCTAATTCAAATAATTATTCAAAAGTATATGATTTCAAGTATTCCACTCTATTACAAATGATGTATTAAAAATTACATGGTTTCAAGTATTCGAATCTATTACAATAATGTATTAAAAATATATTACATATAATTGTAATATAAATATATTTGTATTAGATATGAATAATTGAAACCATATAATTGTGTACAAATTTGTATTAGATAGGAATACTTGAAACCATTACATGGTTTCAAGTATTCCAATCTTATACAAATAATGTATTAATATTACTGGTTTCAAAGTTATTTCGTTCTAATAACAATAATTTATACACAATATATGGTTCAAGTATTCTTATCTAATACAAATAATTTATACACAATTATTGGTTTCAAATATTCCTATCTAATTCAAATAATTTATCCACAATTATATGGTTTCAAGTATTCCTATCTAATACAAATAATTTATACACAATTTTAAACAAACAGACCAAGCCAAAAAAAAAAACATATGTCAATTTAACACATGACAAAACAGTAAGATGTAGAAAGAATAATTTTATCGATTTATTTCATTCTCGAACCTCTCTCTATGGATGATTTTAAGATAATCGTCAATGCTGACGTCAGAGACATCACATTTAGGTCAGGGGGCTTGGGTGGGGGAGTGAACAATCGAAACTAGAACATCAAGCTTAGTGGATTTATATGGCGTAAATTTGACCTACTCCTCTCCACCCCCGAGCGCGGTAAATGTTGTCGCTTAAGATCAACAGCTTTTGATCTTAAGTTCGAATGCATAGGTTTCCTGTTTAAATCACCGAAGTTAAGCATTGATGACTTTCAGTGATTTAGATGGTGACCTCTAAGTAAAAACTATTAGAATGCATTCGAAAATATTTTTGCTGTAAAAATGCATTGGACAATGATTTTTGCTATAAAATTGCTTGGATATGATTTTTGCTATAAAATGCATACGAAAAGATTTTTTTACTATAAAAATGCATTGGATATGATTTTGCCTATTACAAATGCATTGGAAATGATTTTGCTAATAAAAAATGCATAGGAAAAGATTTTTACTATAAAAATGCATTGGAAATGATTTTTTGCTATAAAAATGCATAGGAAAAGATTTTTGCTATAAAAATGCATTGGAAATGATTTTACTATACAATATATTAGAATTGATTTTTACTTTAAAAAATGCATTGGAAATATTTTTGCTTATAAAAATGCATTGGAAATGATTTTTTACTATAAAAAATGCATAGGAAAAAGATTTTACTTATAAAAAAATGCATTGGAAATGATTTTTACTATAAAAATGCATTGCACATGATTTTAATATAAAATGCATTGGAAATGATTTTTACTATAAAAATGCATTGGAAATGATTTTTACTATAAAAATGCATAGGAAAGATTTTTTACTAATAAAAATGCATTGGAAATGATATTTTTGCTATAAAAATGCATAGGAAATAGATTTTTACTATAAAAATGTATTGGAAATTATTTTTACTATAAAATGCATTGGAAATGATTTTTGCTATAAAAATATAATTAGAAATATTGATGATTTTACTATAAAATGCATTGGAATGATTTTATTTAAAAATATTGGAAATTATTTTACTATAAAAATGCATGGAATGATTTCCAATGCATTTTTTATAGCAGAAATCATTTCGAATGCATTTTTATAATAAAATTATAAAAATGCATTCGAAATGATTTCTGCTATTAAAATGCATTGGAAATGATTTTTGCTATAAAAATATATTGGAAATTATTTACTATAAAAAATGCATTGGAAAATGATTTTTACTATAAAAATGCATTGGAAATGATTTTTTGCTATAAATATATTAGAAATGATTTTTATTATAAAAATGCATTGGAAATGATTTTTCTATAAAAATGCATAGGAAAAGATATTTTACTATAAAAATGTATTGGAAATGATTTTTACTATAAAAATGCACTGGAAATGATTTTTTACTATAAAAATGCATTGGAAATGATTTTTTACCATAAAAAATGCATTAGAAATGATTTTTACAATAAAATGCATTGGAAATGATTTTTACTATCAAAATGCACTGGAAATAATTTGACTATAAAAATGCATTGGAAATGATTTTACTATAAAAATGCATTAGAAATGATTTTGACTATAAAAATGCAATTGGGAATGAATTTTTTACTATTAAAAATGCATTAGAAAAGATTACTTTAATATTGAATTGGAAATGATTTTTGCCTATAAAATATATTAGAAATTATTTTACTATAAAAATGTATTGGGAATGATTTTTACTATAAATTAACTTTTTTGCGAATTGGGTTTAGGGTTTGGGGATTAAATTGTCTTAAATTACGTATTGCTTAAAAAAACCAACAACAACAAACCCCCCAAATTACCATACATTTAATAACCATTGAAATTAATTATTAAATCCAACGGTAGAGACAATTAGTCTCAGTTGTTGTGTGTTGGTATTGCCAATGTATAAATTCAATTAAACTTTGGTTTAAAAAAGAATTTCAACATTAAATGTATAGTAATTTATTTTTTTAAAAATTTTTAAAAATTTTTTAAAATTTTTTTTAAAGCATGCGTAATTAAAAACAACCCCTAAACCCAATTCGCAAAAATGTTCTTTCATACACTGTAGTTAAACTGTCATGGATCACCAAAAAAGTTTCCGTTTTAATTTTGAGGCCGATTTGCAAGTTTAAACACACACACACACACACACACACATATATATATATATTATATATATATTATGTATATATATATATATATATTATATTATATATATATATATAAGTTAATAGAAAGAAAATGAATCCGACGGTATGAGTATAAGATAAAAGGAATATTGAAAACGAGAGAGATAACCGCTGACATGGACCCTACCAGGTACTACCATTCCGGGTCTGAGTGAACCTATGAGCAATGGTGATGAAGGGGTACTCCACATTCCCCAGACCTCCAAAACTGGAACCTCACCATTAGATAGAGTTTAACGTCATTACCAGAACATGAAGATCCTCAGCCACTGCCTTCAAGCACATATATGCTAAAAGGGGTTGGGCTTGTCCTGAGAGCAATAAGGTTGAGACAATCATATAGGTGCTTATTTTATTTTGTGATAATGTTTAGTTTTAAAGTGGGGGCTCGCTTTACAATTTAGGCATAAATTGGATCCTCCTTTTATGACCGTAATTTTGTTTTTTCGTCGACGGTGATTAAAATCTGACGTTTTTATTTTAGAGTACCAAAGCCAAAAAGAAAAGAAATAATAACAAAAAGTAATATTCAACTTTTTACTTGTAAATTCCTGTCATAAAATTAGGCTTGGGCATTTTATGGTAGGAATTTTGAGTAAAAGTTGAAGTGTAAAAACGAACCCCACTTTAAAACTAAGCATTCTCGCAAATAAAAGCTTTTAGAATATACACATTGAAGTGAATATTCAAATAAATAAAGGAAATATATTTAGTATTGTAACATACGGGTGCAAGAAAAATAAAACATTTATTGCAAAACATGGACATAAAATGGGGGTTCAGTTTATTTTATGGTAGTAATTTACGAGTAAATAGTCCTTTATTACCAAATGAACTTGGTGAGCCGATTTCAAATCTTACATCAGGCTGTTTGTATTTTTATTTGTGTTAGGAGATCCTCCCATTCACCATAAATGCTGGGTGACACACCCAGCAGGGGTGGGAATCCCCATGGTATAGGGGTTAATGTGCTTAGATAATTTAGATTATTAGACCTGTGTAACCCACCCTGGGGGGGGGGGCGAGGGCACCTGCAGAATTTTTGCTGCGCATCCTACTTGCACCTTCCAACATTACTGGCCATGATCGCCTGTTCCTTGGCCCTCACTTATGTCCGTAATTCTGCCTCAGGGCACCGTCCAGGGGGTTTACAATCAATTACAAGAGAGAAGAAAAGACAAGGTAAGAGTACTTACGGGGGTTCGTTTGGAGCCCCTTATTCTCCGGTAGTAGTGGTTATTATTCGGACGAAAGAAGTAAACAAACACGAATATAAATTACAGACAAATATATTATCAAAAGTATAGAAATTGTTGCAAATTTTAATGGCATTTGCTACCAGACTTATCTGTGAGGTGTAATAAAAGTTCTTGGTGAAGTGCGCTAGAAAGGTATTCTACTCGCTGGTTTTGGAATGCTGTTAAGACGCTTCGTCTTGGTCGGTTCTCGTCCGATAAGTGAAGTATCATGCTCTTAAACCCATGAATTATGATTTTAAACTTTTATCAATGGTAAAAGGCTTATCCCTAGTGACTGTATTAAATATATTGGTGTCCTACTTGATTCTGACCTAAGCTGGAAATCTCAGATCAATAGCACTGTGCTCAAGCTCAAAAGGGCTAATGGAGCTCTAGCTAAACTTCGTCATTTTGTACCACTAAATGTTCTGATCCAAGTTTATTATGCCATTTTCCATTCCCATCTCCAATACTGTAATCAAATTTGGGGTCAGCCTAATGGCGGTACTTTGATTAATCGTATTACTGTTCTTCAAAACTTTGCGGTGAGACTTATGTCCTTTGTTCCTTCGTAGGACATCATCTAACAACCTGTATGCAAATTTGAAGATTCTCAAATTTTCTGATATGGTCCATTGTGAAAATATTTTGTTCATACATAAACTGTTCCACGATAAAATGCCTGTTTCTGTTCAGAATGCTTTTGCAGTTGACTTCACCCATGCTCATGTCACTCGTGCTGACCAACTGGTTTGTTTAATTTCCCTATCATCAACACGGTTAGTTTTGGGCATAATTCGATTCGTTTTAATGCACTTAATTCTTGGAACACTGTTCAGTCGGTATTGTTTGATGAAGAAAAGGAGGAAAAGGTGAAGCTTGTTTCGGTAAATTATTTTGTCCTTAAAAAACTTTGGAAAAAGCATTTTATTGTCTCTTATAAACAACAGATTTGCATTTAGATTCTCACACGGCTAATTTGTCTCATGATATATATCTATATGTTTGTGTTGTCTGGTGTGTCTTGTATCATTTCATGTGAGCGTCCAAGGGTGGTCATGTCCATGGGCTTAGCTTCACGCTATTAGGCATGGTCTCCCTTCAATAGTAGTTTAACAAAAATAAAGTTTTCTTTTACTTATTCTTTATAACTTGTACCTACTATTGATAAATAAATTTATTATTTATTATTTATTTATTTCTGCGCATCCTACTTGCACCTTCCAACATTACTGGCCATGGTCGTCTGTTCCTTGACCCTCACTTGTGTCCGTAATTCTGCCTCAGGGCACCGTCCAGGGGGTTTACAATCAATTACAAGAGAGAAGAAAAGACAAGGTAAGAGTACTTACGGGGGTTCGTTTGGAGCTCTTATCCTCCGGTAGTAGTGCTTATTATTCGGGCGAAAGAAGAAAACAAACACGAATATAAATTACAGACACATATATTATCAAAAGTAGAAAATTGTTGCAAATTTTAATGGCATTTGTTACAAGGCTTATCTGAGAGGAGCAATAAAAAGTTCTTGGCGAAGAGCGCTAGAAAGGTGTTCTACTCGCTGGTTTTGGAATGCTGTTAAAACGCTTTGTCTTGGTCGCTTCTCGTCCGATAAGTGAAGTAGGGGATCCTACTTTTTAAAAGTATTCGCTGGTAAAAATTGTGCCCTTTTGGTGGGAATTTAGTTCCTCAGCCTTCTGTTAGTATGCTATTGTGACAGCCTTAGAAAGTTTGCTGTTTATGGGCGAGGTGGCTGGGGCCTTTGATGACATGACTCCCAGGTTGACTGCTTCCAGAAAAGTGATGGGTTTTGATTTTCCCGCCAACCTAGTGTTTGCGATTCGCCCCCTAGCGGCAGGGGAAGATAATTGACTATCATTTTTCCAATAAAGGCAAGACAATCTCAGGTGAACATCCAAATGGTCAAAGAGGTACAAAACTCGCATTCCTTCCTTCTTTCATTTCTATCTGCTACTCACACATTCTACTCTGTACTGTCCAGATGGGAGTGGGTGAAACACCCATCCCTGTTCCTTTAAAAACTTCTCCTAAAGTTGTCTTCTACTTACCAAGTCTCTAAGTGTTGTATATTGAAGATATTTGGAGGAAGGGGGAAAACGGAAATGGGATTTTCCGTTTGGATCGAAACAAAGAAAAGACGACAAAAATGACAAAGGACTTTTTCCCGGTAAAAGCGAACAAAGAAGTTAAAAACGGAAATAGATTTGTCCACTGATAAGTATAACAAAGAAAATGAGTAGGCGAATTATAGAATATAAAAGGAAGTCAGAGATCCCAGGTCAGTGAGTTAGACAGCGGACGGCGGACGGAGAACGGTGAGCGACCGTCGCCACGGTCCATCGCAGCCAACGGGCTTGTGAGGTTCGTCCACCCCTTTACCTCACCATCACCAGTCATCCCGACAGTAGTAGTAGTCATCGTCGATCATTTATCGGTCATTTCTATTGTTAACGCTTGCCACCCACACCCACCACGTGAGGAAGAGAAATAAAGTCAAAACTCCTAGTATACCCATGTGTTGTGATTTCTTAAGTCCCACTACTAACATACATGATTTAGCAGCGTGAATTTGAAGCCGCTATATAACATAAGGATTCTAATCAGTGGGGGGGGGGGTCACAGTCAAGTCTGACGCAAGGTTCCAATCGACAGTCTAAACACTCCCCCAACTATATCACGCTCCAAAATCCAATATCCAAAATTATTCCTTTGTCCCGCTCGTCTCGACAACAAAATAGTACTGCAGTCGTTCTCCCTGGTCTGTGAGAATGTCCTTTAAATACACCTCAATTTCACCACATCCGGGCTCCTCACTCATAATTGTCCGTGCAGCACGTGCGACACTCGTCAGCACGGCGCGGCCACCTACATCCGGGCCACTATGCTATTTCTTATTTCATTGATCATCCACAGCTCTCACATTCTGAAGGAAGCGGGTTCGACTCTAGGTCAGTCCTACTCACCAGGCAAAGCCTAGCCCGCTTCCTTCGAGAATACGGCAAGTCTTCATGCCCGCCACTCTCTCTGTCACACCGTGTTGCACGAGGTAGGTCTCCTCTCTCTCCCTGCAAGGGGGATCTTACTTGTTCGGCGTCCGGCTCTAGAACTAACTCTGAGTTTCCAAATTTCCCAGAATTCCTCAAATCTCACCAAGTCTCGCAAAAAATCTCATCCTCCGAGATTCATTAACCCCCGCGTGATTTGAAAAGTTCTTTGTTCGAAGACCACCCTCAAATTTCCCTTATCTGCATTTTATTACTGATTTCACCTCCCGTTAACTTTCAAAGTGGTCAAAAGCTAGACTTCTGGTCTCCTCCTAACTTTAATAGCTCCTTTGATTCAGCATTGACCCTACACACAACACACTTATTTACACATACAATGTATGTATACACACATGTATGTATACACACATACACGATCCACACTGAACACACACAAATATACCCATCTGTGGGGGATCTTACTCTATCTACACCACACACATATTTATACATATATGAAAGTAAGTAAACAAACAATGTGTTTATTTTTTATATAGCCTTTTTAGCCGACAATTTTTGGAGGATATGTGCTTAATTGAAGTCATACCTAATTTTGAAAATTAATTAGTTAATAATTAATGAATTTCGGCGGGCATATATGTTCAAATGTAAGGCTAAACAAATCGAGAAAATGTCAATCCCTGTATGTACATTTCGACCTATTAGGTCTCATCAGCAAGGTTATAGACATGGGAGACTGCTCCGTGTGTGACTCGAAACCTCGACTGCCAAGCTGACAGGCGGTGATTCTAACCACTCCACCAGCTGGCCTATCCCAGATTCTTCGTTCGTTTTGAACTTATTTATATACCACTTTTTGGGGACTTATCGCACGATAGTATGAAAGTAATATACATATATGTGGTTGACTTACTACTTATTCAATATAACCTATCTATGCAATTATATAAACACACACACGCCATGCTTGCACCAACTGCACCTATGCGTTGTGTTATACCTGTGACACTATGGTTAAGTGGGAACATGGTCAAAAATAAATAAATAGATATATAATGTGTAAGCCAGTCATATGTATATGGGATGGTTGTCCTTAACGGACAAGATTGGGAAGTAAAGTTTAAGAGAATTGAACGGCCACCATGAAGCTACTTAGAGATAATATCTTTCGGTATCTAGGTGTTAAGAGGAAAAAGCTGTTTTTATGAGAAAATCTCTTTTGGAGAAATTAATGGTCGGAATATTGAGGACGCTGAGTCTGAAGGAAAAAGTAATTGCTTTAATTTTAAGAGAAATCACAGACAGAAAGTTAGAGATTAAATTAAGTGCCGAGCATCTGGGTGGTTAAAGAACCCAGTCTGTCCCATTATTTACCCATAGTTAGGGAGAGAAAAGATGGATTCATGCTTTCCCCACAAGCAATAGCGCTAAGTTAAACGCAAATAACCTCGTCCAAGATTTGAGCTCAGGTCTTCGATTCCATTTCCTACGACGAGTACCCTTACGCTAAACACACAGTGAGAATCGAGCTCACTAACAATGTATTATACTACACTGTTGCTGTTGTTACATGCGTTCTCAGTACTCTCCTCTACAGTAGCAAAGCCTGGACCACATCCTCCGGCAACTTGAGGAAACTGGACAATTTCCACCTCAGATGCCTACACCGCATTCTACGCATACTCTGGCAGGAAAAAGTGCCCAACACAGATGTGCTGAAACGAGCAAACATGAACAGAATGCCCGCCATTATCTGCGAGAGACGTCTGCGTTGACTTGGTCACATCAGGAGGATGGACAAAGGCCGCAGCCCCAAAGACCTATTATATGTTGAATTAATAGAGGGCACCTGACTAGTAGGGAGACCACGCCTGTGCTTTAAAGATGTCTGCAAGACGGACACGAAGACATGTCAAATCAATACCAACACATGGGAGGCTTGTGTAGAAGACCGTGCGACCTGGCGTCTCCTCGTCAAACAAGGAATGAAAAGGAGTGAAAAAGAGAGGAAAGAAGCCGCCGCAGAAAAGAGAGCCATAAAGAAGGAGAGACAACAGCATCTCCAGCAAGCATCAATGTTTGTTTGCAGTCACTGCACCAGAGATTGCCGTTCAAAAATTGGACTGTTCAGCCACTCACGCAGTTAAGAGTATTTACGGGTTTCGAAGGAGCTCTTATTTCTCCGTAGTTGTAGGCAAATTGTCGGACAAAGAAGACAAACACACAATGGAAATTTAATACATGTATTGACAAATAATACAAGAACTTGATGCAAATTTTATTGGTATTTGCTACAAGACTTATCTAAGTTAAGTAATGTACTTGGAGTAGTGGTGATAACAGGGGTATTCTGTTTGTCGGTAGGAAATGTTGATGGTACGCTTCTTCGGACGTTTCTCGTTCTTACTCGTAACCGGTTCAGTGATAAGTAATGGAGAATGCTATTTTAGAAGCTTCTCACTTGGCTATTATCTTATAAAAGAAAAAAAAATATACATCGATATTTTTTCTGCTTAAAAAGGGTGGGGGTACATTTCAATAGAGTTTTTCTTCAAAAAGTATACTTTGATGTAATAAAATAGGTTTGCATTAAATAGATATTTATTTTTAGAATCTAAAAATATAACATTTTAAACTTAACATCAGCATTTTCATATTTTAAATGAATTTTACATATTAATTTTTCATAGCAATTAAAGTTTTGAAATAAAATAACTGATGCCTGATAAAATTCATTAATTGATAAATCAATACTGAAAATTTCATTAAAATCGGATAATTATCTGATTTTTGGTATTTTTAAAAATCGGGAATGTTACATTCAAATTGTAAAGAAGCGCTTTAAAACCCTGGAAAAAGAACGTTAATGGCGGATCGCGTTGAAATTGACCAAAACAAATCGTTTTAAATCTATTAGAAATAAACTGCATATGTAATGATATTTTTCTTTTTTTTAATGATAGTCATTATGTTACTACTTATCATTTTAGACAAAAGATTGACCTTAAATAATAGATTTAATTAATTTTAATTTGTTTTTAAAATTTGTAGCAGACGACAAAATTGGGTATGCCTAACAAAAACAGATAACAAAATGTCGCCATTTTTCTCGCCCCCCCCAAAATTTTTCGAGTTTAAAAACTCGGCGAATATTTCAAATTAGAAGCTCAAATTTGGGGGATTGTCGTTCGGCTAGAAACCATTAGGTTCTTAGTTCGATACCGGTCCCCGCCAACTCAGCGTATGAGTAGCACAGGGATCTGTGCGGTAAAGTAAGGAGCTGATGGAAGGTGTGGCGCTCCACCTCAGATACGAAAAACAATCTCCTTGGTCTAGCGCTATTGAAAAGGGGATAGACTCCCTCGCTGACTGGCTGATACCGACTTTAGGCCGCCCCATCGACTTACACCTGTACAAAATTTCAGAAAAATTGAATGGGGTGGGTGACATGGCCTGGATGATTTGACATGGAATTACCCATATACTTACTAGAAGCATACGGAGACTCCTAAACAACACCATATATATATATATATATATATATATATATATATATATATATATATATATATATATATATACCAGCTTAAAAACCACTTCATAGGGTGGCAATTGAGCTAGTACTTGTGGAGGGCTCTTGACTCGACCTTCAGTCCAGCAATAACACTTCAGGAATTAAATACATATTAAATTCTACTAAACTTGAACAATATTTTTCGAACAATTAACAGTTTTCTTTAAAACAATGATAATTAGCATTATTTGGATTATTCGGACTATTGTCCTCATCTTCATTGTTATCTGTACAACGTTTCGGCCGATGTGTCCCCGGCCTTCTTCAAGTATTTCTTGTCGGACTCGGGAACTTTCTCGGGCTCGGGAACCTGCTTGTCATAATAGGGAGCCATCACAGAACTTTGAACCTAACCCTTTATTCAGTCCACGGGGGTATCCTGTTCTCATTCCGCTAACCATAGTTGGGGTACAGGTGTTAAGCTGTGTTAATTATTATTCTATGTTACTGCTGCTCCTGGCCAGGATTGAACCTACAGTCTAGAGTGTCACTTAGATCTGTCTTAACCTAACTCCTTTATCCACTAGGCTATGTGTCCAATTGTACGGAACCATCTCGGACTCGGGAACCTTCTTGTCGTAATCGGGAACCTGCTTGTCGTAATCGGGAGTCATCACGGACTTTGAACCTAACCCTTTATTCAGTCCACGGGGAATCCTGTTCTCCTTCTGCTGACCATAGCTGGGGTACAGGTGTTAAGCTGTGTTAATTATTATTCTATGTTACTGCTGCTCCTGGCCAGGATTGAACCTACAGTCTAGAGTGTCACTTAGATCTGTCTTAACCTAACTCCTTTATCCACTAGGCTATGTGTCCAATTGTACGGAACCATCTCGGACTCGAGAACCTTCTTGTCGTAATCGGGAACCTTCTTGTCGTAATCGGGAGCCATCACGGAACTTTGTACCTAACCCTTTATTCAGTCCACGGGGGTATCCTGTTCTCCTTTTGCTAACCATAGCTGGGGTACAGGTGTTAAGCTGTGTTAATTATTATTCTATGTTACTGCTGCTCCTGGCCAGGATTGAACCTGCAGTCTAGAGTGTCACTTAGAACTGTGTTAACCTAACTCCTTTATCCACTAGGCTATGTGTCTAATTCCGAGAAATAACAATGATATAATTTGACTATTGACAACTTATTGCAAAGACATGTTCTTTTAATTGTAATCTGGTCTTCTGATAGCGGGAAATTATTTTTGCGAGGCATACTGCTACTTTGATGATAACACTTTTGCTGCCACTTAATTCAAAAGGTAATTTGGTAATTTTCACCTTTAGTTGTTAAAATTCCAAGCATAAAATTGTGCGTGCGCATTATCTGAAATGAACTTAATTGTTATTAAAAACACATTTTATGATATTTTTGTGTTAAAGCATGCACTTGTATTGTTTTCAAAAAAAGTTTCTAAGATTTGTTTATTTCGCACGGACACATTCAAAATGGCTACCGTCTTGTTTCAAAGTGAAAGTCAGTTGGCTAAATTCCTAGCATAAAATTATCTGAAATGAACTTAATTGTTATTAAGAACACATTTTATGATATTTTGTGTTAAAGCATGCAGTTGTATTGTTTTCGAAAAAGTTTCTAAGATTTGTATATTTCGCACGGACACATTCAAAATGGCTACACTCTTGTTTCAAAGTGAAAGTCAGTTGGCTAAATTCTTAGCATAAATTATCTGAAATGAACTTAATTGTTATTAAGAACACATTTTATGATATTTTCGTGTTGTATTGTTTTCGAAAAAGTTTCTAAGATTTGTTTATTTCGCACGGAGACTTTTAAAATAGCTACCGGCTTAGTTCAAAGTGAAAGTCAAGGGCGGTTACTCTAATTGCCTTATTTGCTAGGAATTTTACACAACCAAAGGTGATAATTACCGGCAATTTCATATATGTAAGTACTTACTTTCCTACAAAAAAAAATCATGGACTGCCCTTACTGTTGGTTGGTTGTTACGGCATGTCAAACCGTGCTAGGTTATTTTATGCCAAAGACGTTTTTGCTTTATTCATTCTCGATAAGTACTTAATTTTTCTGGACCGTATAACCTTTAGGCACCCCTTTTATGATCTCGTTTTATAAGGACATTTTTTTCATTTACACCGTCAAAATCAGGTTGTTTGTTAACAGACGATTTTTAGAGTTTTTTTTATTATAAAATAACTAACCCCTAACCCTAACCCCTAACAAACAACCGGATTTTGACGGTGTAAATGAAAAAAATGTCCTTAGAAACGAGATCGCAAAAGGGGTGCCTAAAGGTCACAATGCCCCATTTTTATTTTTAAAAACTTTTTAAACTGTTTTTATCTAACCCATAGATGGGACATTAACAGGTACGACAACAATGAAGACCCTTACCCACTGCCTTCTAGCACATACATGAGAGAGGCTTAAATCAAGATTATTATATTTTTTACATATTGAACCCCCCCTCCCAAGGGCCGGCTTAACTCAGTCGGTAGAGCGTTCGACTAGAAACCACAAGGTTCCTAGTTCGATACCGGCCCTCGCCAACTCAGCGTATGAGTAGCACAGGGATCTGTGCGGTAAAGTAAGGAGCTGATGGTAGGTGTGGCACTCCACCTCAGACGCTAAGATAATCTCCTTGGTCTAGCGCTAGTGAAAAGGGGATATACTCCCTCGCTGATTGGCTGATACCGACATTAGGCCGCCCAGACGACTTTTTACATATTGAACTATTTAGCTATAGCTCCATCCTTAAGCATTACGCTGCCACCAGGTAGCCCCATTGGAAGAATTTTACCCCTCAGCAGAGATGCAGTCGGTGTATTCTACAATCCCAGACAACAGGGCGGTAGAATCGTTTATATGTAGGCGCGTAGGCTAGTGGTTAGAATCGTGGAAAATGGACTCGTCGATTCGAGTTCAATTCCTAGACGAAGCTGTTGGCATTTCACATAGCGCAATACCCTTGGGAAAGGTATGAATCCATATATTCTCCTTCCAGCTATGGGTTAATAGTAGGCAGACTGAGCCCTTCAGCCTTGGTGTAGGTAACCAGTCTAGGAGAGGATAACTCTGAATTCAAAATTCCTGGATTCCGTCGTTGATTGGGTTTTGTGGCAACCCTTGAAAAGAAAAAACAAAACAACAAGCTAAGTATATAAATTTCTGTTGACGTTTTTATTTTGAATCTTTGAGCATGGCTACATCTTGCATCATTCACGCGAAACAACAGATCATATGCATACAGGGTTCAAAGCATTCGTTCTCAACGCATTTAAAAAAGAAAAGAAATGTACCAGTTATTCAGCCCATGTTCAATTCATAGACATGAGGAAGAAAAGGAGAAGAGAAAGAAAGAAAAAAGGGAAGGAAGAAATAAGAAGAGAATATTTTAA
>JALAJA010000071.1:128038-133038 GCA_023376005.1 Doryteuthis pealeii
GAGAGATGATGGCCGTTCTTAGCTCAGTCGGTAGAGCATTCGACTAGAAACCACAAGGTTCCAGTTCGATACCGGCCTCGCCAACTTATCGTATGAGTAGCACAGGGATCTGTGCGGTAAAGTAAGGAGCTGATGGTAGGTGTGGCGCTCCACCTCAGACGCTAAGATAATCTCCTTGGTCTAGCGCTAGTGAAAAGGGGATAGACTCCCTCGCTGCTTGGCTGATACCGACATTAGGCCGCCCAGACGACTTTTTACATATTGAACTATTTAGCTATAGCTCCATCCTTAAGCATTACGCTGCCAACAGGTAGACCCATTGGAAGAATTTCACCCCTCTGCAGAGATGCAGTCGACGTATTCTACAATCCCAGCCAACAGGGCGGTAGAATCGTTTACTTAGGCTTATTATTATATGGAGGCGCGTGGGCTAGTAGTTAGAGTCGTGGAAAATGGACTCGTCGATTCGAGTTCAATTCTTAGACGAAGCTGTTGGCATTTCACAAATATTTCACGCTAATACCCTTGGGAAAGGTATGAATCCACATATTCTCCCTCCAGCTATGGGTTAAATAGTAAGGCAGACTGGGCCCTTCAGCCTTGTGTAGGTAACCAGTCTAGGAGAGGGATAACTCTAAATTCAAAATTCCTGAGTTCGGTCGTTGATTGGGTTTGTGGCAACCCTTGAAAAGAAAAAAACAAAACAAAACAAAAGCTAAGTATATAAATTTTTCTGTTGACGGTTTTTATTTTGAATTTGACATGGCTACATTCTTGCAACATTCACCGGATAACAAACAGACAATATTGCATACAGGGTTCAAGCATTCGTTCTCAACAGACATTTAAAAAAAAAAGAAATTACAGTTATTCACCCATTTCATTCATAACATGAGGAAAAAAGAAAGGAGAAGAAGAAAGAAAGAAAAAAAGGGAGAGGAAAAAGAAATAAGAAGAGAAATTATAACCACACAAAGAAAAACGTAAGCACGTCCATTTCTGATACGAAACTCTGATGAGGAGGTTTATGCTTCGAAATCGATAAGACAAAAATAACATCTTTTTGTTTTTATTTTTTATACGCATTGTAATTGCCTTCAAATTATTAATATATTATAACATACTTAACAATGCTTCAAGCAAATTACCAATTACTTTTATATATACTAGCAAATATATGCACCCTCCATAGGGTGCAAGTATTTAAGTTTTAATGTAATGAAATATCGTATTAAATTAGAAAGGCTAATAAGAATGCAGATAAAAAGATTTGAAACAGAGTGGGGTTATAATAGAAAAATAGAAATGAAACTTACTCTTCCATCACTGCCGTCTTTCATTGCTGAATTTTACTTATTTAACTATTTAGTTAAATTAGGAAATAAAGAATAAAATTACAGTTATCTTTTCTTGTAAATGGATTTCATTTAAGATTCATTGAAGAGATTTTTGCTTATATTCATTAAAATAAAACCAAACAATTAGAAATCAATAATACTAAGCACATATTTAATAAAATCACATTTTTAATATCAATATGCAAATTAGCCTTCCCGTTCACACTGTAAACCGCTATTTTTTGTATATATAAATACAACTGCGTGTTATTAGTAGGTCGATATGGACAACACTAATAAAAAGGTGAAGCAATTTTATTAATAATTGAGGTTTAAATATAGATAAAATCATGAAGAATGTGATGTAAATAACTATGTTAATTGTGACTCGATTAGTAATATAGTTTCGGTTACAGAGAGAAAAACACACAATCTCCATTATAATAAGAATATATATATATATATATATATAAAAGCGTTTTAGGGATGCTATCAAAAACAACATCAAAACTCTCAATATAAACGTTCATGAGTGGGAGAGACTAGCTACAAATCGTGCGGCTTGGAGAAGACTTGTTTATGATAGCTGTAAGGGGGTTAAAGTAAGACGACTCGAACACTCCATTCTGAAGCGGTCTCTACATTACCGGCACATGACGGACGTCATGGACACTTTTCCTACATTTAAGCTAGACTATAAATGTGACATGTGTGGCAGGGCCTGCCTGTCGAAGACTGGGCTTCTCAGTCACGCACGGTCGCATACGAGTGGAAACCGGGGAAGGGGTTCATATGTATGACAGTGAGTAAAAACAAAGCTGGATGCCTGAGCCTCCGCGTGTTCACAACCGAACTTGTAGAAATGGCCTTATTCTGTGAACAAGTGGCAATAGACACACACACACACACACACATATATATATATATATATATATATATATATATATATATTAAGAACGGAAAGAAGTAACCTACTCGAGTTTCATCGATTGATTCTTCAGGGTTACTTTAAATTAATTTAACTTTCCGTTCTTAAAATAAATTTATGCTCTACATTGTATTGAGCACTTTGTATTTGTTTTTTCTCAACCTTAACCTCTGGATATTGTGCGCTTCCAACGATCGTTCTTATACCCCACATTAAGTTAATACTTATACATATACAAATATATATATAATATATATATATATATATATATATATATATATATATATATATATGGGAGTAAATATGGAAATAAATCCGACAATATTAAGAAATTTGAAAAAACAAGTGTTCCAAAAATAAGATAAATTTATTTATCAACGCTTAAACGTTTCGGTTTCTTTGAACCTTCATCAGGATGTATTAAGGGGTGATATATATATATATATACATGTGTGTGTGTGTAAAGAGGATTGGAATGAATCCGACAGAATGCAGTGGAGATGTGAGGAACAAAAGAACAAAACTTAGACAAAAGTGTGTAGGATATATTTCGCTAGAGCTTTGAGCTCGGCATCATCAGTCGTTTTAATGAATTATCAGGTTATCATACAAGTGTTTTGTAGAAGGGGTAGTGTGGTGGGAGGAGGTGGATAGGAGAGGAGGTCAAGTGGGTGGGTAAGCGTTAGTGAGGAGAGGTGTTGAATGGTCAAGCAGGAATCATTGGAGAGGAAGAGAAGGAAATCAGAAGGGGAGATAGATAGAGATAGTGAGCAGGGAGAAAGCAGAGAGATTCTCCACCATATATATATATATATATATATATATATATATAAGTAAAGAAATAACAAAAGACTTAGATATTTTGCTTTATAGCCTATTTCGGGGAGCTTAGACAAAGTGTCTAATTCTCCCAGCTCATCATTCGCATCTGATGAGTCGGGAGAGTTAGACACTTTGTCTAAGCTCCCTGAAATAGACTATAATGCAAAATCTCTAAGTCTTTTGTTATTTCTTTACTTATATATTTGCTCTGTGACTCTAACATTAAGAACACACATTGAGCTCTCAACCTTGCGACAGGTTGTTTAAAAAACTCCTATGTTGTAAGGAAGATTTCTTCTCTGGACTTTTGGATTATATATATATATATATATAAGGGTTTTATAAGTTGCTTGAATCATTGTGTTTATATTGGTTTGGTGGTTGGTTTTGAAGGCTATCACAATGCAAATGTAAAGAAAAATAAGGTAACTATGGTGTTGTTTGTTAACCTGTGATTTATTCGTAATATTTCGAGATAAAAATCTCTTCTACAGAAGATCTCCGGAACTGAAGCTGTTGCTAGTGGTTGTCCATTTGGTTCTCTCTCTCTCTCTCTCTCTCTCTCTCTCTCTCTCTATATATATATATATATAATATATATATATATATATATATATTATACTAAAGCTGAGCGAATCAATGGTTATCCCCTAAAAGCTTTTTTTACTGTTAAGTTTAATGACACGAAAGTTATACTAAATTATTTCTTACTTTTAGGATTGAGTTTTGATTGAAAAAAAATCCATTTTAATTGGGTCTGATTAGGGTTAATTTGCAATTAAGTCAACCTGTTGGCGTTTTCTGGATATAAGGTGTGTGCCAGATGCCCACTGGTACTTATAGACTCGCCGACAACCATGTGATCAACTTCTTGGCCAATCATTGGCAGTACTCTGCTGCTGTTATAATATTTATACTGGCTGTTCGGATCTTAACTACACTCAATTGCCTTCAATCTTCGTGGACGACGGAACATAGGATTATATCGCTGGACCTTTTTGACACTACGTAGGATTCCATAACTCAGGACTTATTCACTTACCAAAGGATTCCATAGTTCAGGACTTACTTACTTTAAGTCCTCTTTAACTGGCCAAGGATGGCGGTCGGAAACTTAACACAAACCCGTCTCTTACTTCACATTCTGCCTGTAACTTTTCCCCTCTCTATGTATATCTTGATTACCTCCTTGTTATGTATGTTAGTTTCTCAGTGAGTGTAAAGAGAGAGAGAGAGAGAGAGAGAGAGAGAGAGAGAGAGAGAGAGAGAGAGAGAGAGTATGAAACGGATGTGTATGTTAAGTTTTATAAGCAGCCAACCCAGTCAACATCTTGGCTCTTAATAAAATGAAATTAGTTCAACCGTTCTCTTTCTTAGAAATTTTGCAAACATGATTTTAATGTTTTTTTTTAAAATTCTCAGGCCGTTTTGTAATTTAAAAAAAAGTTTAATTCGTTTTGCAAACTCACTTTTCCCTAATCCCAATTATTTATCCATAGCTCAATAGGTGATCCAACGGGTCACGTTTTGTCTAGTATATATATCATATACTTCATACTGTCGTGCCATAAGTCACCCAAAAAGTACGATATACACATCTGTTTAAAATAAACGAGAAATTCTGGAGAAGCCAGCTAGTGTAATGGTTAGAGTGTCCGCCTGTCAGCCTGACAGGTAGGGTTCGAATCACGAACAAAGCACTGCCCTGTCTATAGCTCTGCTGATGAGGCCTAATACGCTGAAATGTACATACAGAGATCGACCTTTTCTCGATTTGTTTACGCTTTACATTTAAACCGATATGCACGCCTAATTCATTTAATTATAATTAATTAATTAACAAATTAGGTATGACGTTAATTAAGCACATAATCTCCCAAAAATTGTCGGCTATCGCCATTTCAAACACATTG
>JALAJA010000071.1:138038-178038 GCA_023376005.1 Doryteuthis pealeii
TAATTTTATTTTAATCGATTTTTAAAAAATTTAGTCTTTTTTTTTTTTTTTTTTTTTTTAAATAAATTTTTTACCTTGAAAAATACGTTAGGAGTGGGTGGGGGATATCCATATTTTTTATTTAAAATAAACATTTATTATTAAAGTAAGAAAGCAAGATTTTTAAATGCTCTTTTTATTTTTAAAAAAATTAGTTTTAGTGACTAACCTTTAAAATTTAAGTATATCCCTATTTTTAATAAAAAATAAACTTTATAATGATAATATTTTCTTAAAGGATTTTTAAATGCTCTTTTTATTTATTTAATAATTAAATAAATAAAAAGAGCATTTAAAATTCTTGCTTTCTTATTTTAATAATAATAATTTTTATTTTAAATAAAAAATATGTATTATCCCCATAATTTTAATTTCGGTGAATAGTATACTTTAAAATTTAAGCTATTTAAAAAAACAAACCCCAAAGTTTGTTAAAATCGCTATAAATATGCTTAGATAAAAATTAATCTAAATTTGGTGTAAAATAAACAGAAAAGAAGCTCAAAAAAACAAGTGAAATATTTATTTCTTAAAATATGTAATCCACATTTGTATGTAAACACACTAACTTGTCTTGTAACACACAAATATGACAACACGAACACGCACTTGCCGATATATATTAAAATTATTAAGTATATTTTTCCATACAAAGAAATTGATATTTATTGTCATATTCTAAAAATTAGTTGAATGATAATTTTAATATATATTAAGTTTTTATCTTTTTAAAAATAACTCCGCTGAATTTCGCAAATATTAAAAAATACCTAAATTGTTTTTTTTTTTTTTTTATACTCGTTTAAAAATGTCTTCGATAAAATTGAGTTATATTTTTCTCTCTATCCTTATTAAAAAAAATAAAAAATGAAATTGATATTTATTTTTATAAATTTAAAATTTGCAAGTATTTTTATTTAGGAATGTAAAAAAAAAAAGGAACATTTTTTAATTCTTAGTAAATTTAAATTAACTAAAAGAAAAAAAGAACATATTTATTTAAACAAAACGTAACAATTAAAATTAAATATCTAATTTTTAATATAAAAATAATCTTTATTGATATATGCTGTAAATTGCTCTATGTATTTCATAATAAGAAATAAAATACTAAAACTTTTAAACTTTAGACCAAAAATTTAAAAACAAAAAATAAGAAAAAAAATTGTTCAAAATACTACAATATATTTATTTTTAAAAAATCAAACTCTTTGTTTACCATAATATTTTTTTTCTTATACAAATACAGTTTTCTTTTTTTTTAAAATTCAACAACAGTTCCCTATTTACAGATTGTAAATACAATAACCAAGTGCTTTAGCACATGTTTGCAATATGAGGCGACGGAAAAAACGAATAAATAACATTCTGTTCTCTTCGGTGACGAAAAAGATGCTGTCCCAAAAATACCGCTCCGTATTTATTCCGCGGTAATTTTCGGTTTAAAATGCCTAACAAGGAATCTAATATAATCTTTTTAAAGCAGGGTTAGTTAAGGAAAAGAAAAACAGTCTTATTATTATTGTAATTGTCAGTTTTCGATTCCGGAAGGAGATTTTCTTTTAGCAAAACCGGTGCAACTTGTGGTTGTTCATTATGTAAAATTATAATAATCTGTCCCAAAAGTATTGCGCCATAAGTGCTTACTAAGGTCGTAAGGTAATTTTAAGTCTTCTGTTTTATATATATAGTTGACTTGAAAAGATATACATTCTTAAGACACTAATTTGGGGATAAAATATATTTTTACGTAATAATGATAATAAAAAAGATAATCCTTTTAAATTCGTATTTATTAATCGGATTCTAATATTAAAAAATAATAATGAAATTAATTATGGGGGAAGTCTTTTTTTCTTTTTCCTTGTGTGATCTTCGTACGTGTGTAGGTAAAAGATAAGGAAACATTATTTTATTTGATCTTAAATAACTAAATATTTCTGAATTCAAACTTGTCATTCACTCACACACACATACTATATATTTAATATATATATACTCAGAGATTATATATATATATATATTATATATAATCTCTGGAGTCGATTCAGGTGCCTGTTTATAGGGAAATATATAGATGCTTGTTTTTCGTCTAAGAAATAACTTGATATATCTTTTTTAATAGCTACAACGATTTAAAAATATCTACAGCGAAAATGTATTTCTCATTTGACATACATACACGCACATATATATATATATATATATATATGTGTATGTGTGTATATATATAGCTAATACTACTTGGATATCTTTTATAGTATGTTTTATTAATTAAAACGAAAACATTGTATTTCTCCTTATTATACAAAGACAAGTCAAAACGTCTTTTTAAAATATATATATATATTAAAATATATATGATATGTATATATAGTTATATACACACACATCTTGTTTATTTCTGGGTTGACGACTTAAATTTATACGGATGATGTCCTGTGAAAGATTTCCTTTTTTTAAATGTTCCTGCAGACAATGTTGAGACGTCCATATTATTTATTCAATGTTAACCCAACTAAGAAATTTGTTGATGTTATTAACGTATTTAAAACGAATATAATTTTATAAAAATTTATAAAAATGTCTGGTCCTTGCTTCTCTTTCTCTTTTTCTATCTTCATGGGGTTTGTCGTGGATATACGAAACGAGTAGATATAAATAAAAATGTCTTATTTCCATACAGTATACACTTTCTTACTTCTTGCTTGGTGATGTACAAAACCTTTTTTTTTTTCTTTACGAAAATCTTTTCCACAAACATTGGATATCTATTTCATTTTATGGGCGTATTTCTTTTTTTTCCAAGGGCATGAAATACACTGCAGTCTACATACATTTATATATATATATATATGTGTGTGTGTGTGTGTATGCACTTTATGTCATGTTATCTCACTCAGTAGTACGTTCATCATAAACCTATACGGGTGTCGTGTTATATATTATATATATATATATATAATATATAAATATAATTTGTGGTCAGTCGATAACAAACACAAACAGGAGATATATCTATTTATCTGTTCTCTTTTCTCTCTATCTATGCCTCACACACGCACGCACACTGTCTGCCTGTCTCTCTCATGCAACACACTAGGTACCACCAATTTATTTACATATTAATATAAATAAATATAATCTATATATTTAATATATATGATCCTCTCTCTCTCTCTCTCTCTCTCTCTCTCTCTCTCTCTCTCTCTCTCTCTCTCTCTCTCTCTCTCTCTCTCTCTCTCTCTCTCTCTCTCTCTCTCTCAACGCAGATTTATTTATATGACAATCTCCCCCCCTCTCTCTCTTTCATGCAACACACACATTTATAAATATGAATTTAATATATATATTTATCTATCTATATATAGTCTGGTACCCATATATATACTATATTACTAGGTATACCCAAAATGGGCCTAAAATGCGTTTTTGACAAAATGACTTTAGCCCCCCCCCCTACAGAAAAATAATTTACCAAAAATCAGGGAATTATCGGATTTTAATGAAATTTTCAGTGTTTATTTATCAATGAATGATCTTTATAATGCATTATTTATTATATATATATATATATATATCTGCTTATTATATGAAAATAGTTCAGTGTGTGTATAACCGTCGATATGTTTCTTGTGTGTGTTTAGTGTCTATCTATATACCTTCTCTCTCTCTCTAACACACACACACACACACACACACACACACACATATATATATATATATATATATATATATATATATATATATATATCTTCCATTATCAGCTCGTATGTAGCTCCCGTTGGTCTATAGACTCTGTGTAATTCTGCTCTCCTTGGGGTGTGTTTGATACAGGAATAAAATGGACTTTAGAAAGATCCTGCCTTCCAAGTTGGGGATTTTGCCTACCTTATAAAAAATAAATCGCCATTAACCCTTAATTTGGGAATATACTACTCGAAAATTAACCCCTGGTGTTGGTCGTGTTTGGGTCACAAGAAATCTCATCCCACCCCAAAGGGCTCTGTCTATATAATATCTGACTGCTGTCTCTCTCTTACCCAGTCTTTAATATATATATATATATATATATATAATATATATATATATATTTTTTTTACATACACATGCATACATACAGTGATGCTGATAGCTTTTTGATTAGGTGCGTCCTGGGACCCGCATATTTGCTTTTTGAGTGAGTCCCCGGGAAATTTTATGGGTCCCAACTAAAACCGTCTAACTCGTACCTTGTAACCTCTCCTGTGTAATTCGTTTCTAAGAAACTATTGAAATGTATTTACAGTTAGCTTGAAATGGAGACGGAAGAAAAAAGACTGGGACGCATGGATACAATTTTACTGCGTCCTTTTAGATTTTTGTGTGTCAGGGACACAGGACGCGTACATATCAGGGTATGCGTATATACTTGCATGCAAATGTATTTACAGTTAGCTTGAAACGGTGAGAGGAAAATCACTGGGACGCATGGATACGATTTTACTGCGTCCTTTCGATTTTTGTGCGTCAGGGACGCAGGACGCGTACCTCTCAGTGTATAAAGATTGTTGTATTATATATAATACAACCATTACGGTAATTATGAACTTTTGTAAATTATGGTGTCCCAGAAAAAACAGAACCCACAAATTTTGTAATAAAACTTAATTTTACCATTAACAAATAAATTAGGTTTAGGGTTTAGTGTTAGTTTAATGGGAAATAAATAAATAATTTGGGTTCTGTTTTTTCTGGTCACACTGTACAGGCTGACCCAGAAAAAACACCCCAAATTATTTATTAATTTTCCCATTAAACTAACCCTAAACCCCAACCCTAAACCCTAATTTATTTGTTTAATGAGAAAATTAACAGTTTTATTACAAAATTTGTGGGTTCTGTTTTTTCTGGGACACCATGATTTACTAAACAAAAGTTCATAATTACCACCATTACGTTCCTTTCTGTAGGAATATAGTATTTCATCAGCTCTCTTCTTTCGTCTTAAAAATTTTTTTTTTTTTTTTGAATAGTCTTACTGTTGATTGTAGAAGAGTGCGATGCGTATTTTGGTGGTGTACGTTGTACATACATAGTATTCATTGTCATAGTTTTCTCACACGAGTGGTGCGTACACGGGCGTGTGTGCTTTTATTTTACAAATTTATCAGACACGCACGCGTGTGTGTTATTGTTGCATGGGAGATTTTTCTTCTTCAACGTCTGTGTATTTGGGGTGTCTTCGAGAAATTCTACGCTGTTAGCCTAAAAAGGAAATAATATGAATCTCGCCAGAATTTACTTCTATTAGAGTACACAGTGCTATCTTTTCTCTGTAATATATATATATATATATATATATATATATATATATATTTATTATAATGGAGATTGTGGGTTTGTCTGTCTGTAACCGAAACTATATTACTATACAAGTCACAATTCCTTTAGTTATTTACATCATATTCTCCATGATTTTATTGAAAATTAATTAATAATTAATTAGGCGGGAATACCTATTCAAATGTAAGGCTAAACAAATGTACATACTGGCTAAACAAATGTACATACAGAGGTTGATTTATCTCGATTTGTTTAGCCTTACATTTGAATAGGTATTCCTGCCTAATTAATTAATTATTAATTAATTAACTTTCAGAATTAGGTACGATTTCAATTAAGCACATATTCTCCCATATATATATATATATATATATATAACCGCTAGGATTATCTAAAGCTAAAATGTAAATCAGATTCTTGCCCTGATGAGCTACTAAGCGAAACTATTAGTAGGTATATCTGACTCATTAGGTTTAACTTATATATATTTTAGTGGGTGAGCTGCCCAATGACAAGAGATCTGGATTTTGAATAAATCATTAAGTATAAACAAGTGTAAACGACATAGGTACCACCAATTTGACCCTGTGCAATTTACCCCCCACCCTACATTTAACACAATGAAACTTGCAGAAAAATTAATATTTTCTTGAAAAAATTTTTCCATTCGAAAGAAAAAACATTAAACAAACTCCTGATGATTTTTTAAAAATTTTTTATCAGCTTAAGAAAATAATGAAAATTATGATTGAAAAACAATGTTTTCATTTTTGCACTGTTAAATCAACTGAAATTTAACGTAGCTAAAAACAAGTTACGATAAGAGGATTTTTAAAAAATTCTATGAAAATTCAATCAATGGTCAGATTTTCACGAAAATTTCCATAAATGTTTACCATTGGATGTAAATACATCTGAAATAGTTTTTTTCTAAAATATATTAGGGGGAATATTTTTTTACGAGGTCTATCACAACCCCCTATTTTATTTTATGAGATACTTCAGTGTGTAGTATGTAATATACACAGCCACACATACACACAAACATATATACACACATATGACCAGAGTTCAATTCGTGTGCGAAGCTGTTTGCATTTCACATAGCGCTAATACCCTTGGGAAAGGTATGCATCCATTTGTCTCTCCAGCTATGGGTAAATAGCAGGGCAGACTGGGCTCTTTAACCATGGCTAGGTAACCAGTCTAGGAGAAGGAAAACTGAATTCAAACCTGTTAAATTCCGTTTAAAAAATTGATGTTGTGTGACATCCTGAGGGATTGGTGTGTGTGTGTATATATATATATATATATAGGAACCACATGGCTCCTGGTTTGATACCGGCCCTCGCTAACTCAGCGTATGAGTAGCACATGGATCTGTGCGGTAAAGTAAGGAGCTGATGGTATATGGAGTTCCACCTCAGACGCAAAAAGCAATCTCCTTGGTTTAGCGCTAGTGAAAAGGGGATAGACTCCTTTAGGCCACCCCGATGACTTCACTTGTGTGTGTGAAAGAGAGCGAGCGAAAGAGGAGAGTAAGAAGCGTGGAGAGTAAGAAATAGCTCCAAAAATACACATCGTTTACGTTTATTTTTAAAGATAATAAATTGTGTTCACAAATTGTATGGACATGTTTGTGTATGAGTATAAAGTGGCTTTTTTTAATGCGAAGATATACATTACCTGCAGATCGTACATGTCTTCCGGTTTTTTTTTTGGGGGGGGGATTTTTTGAGTAGTGCATATTCTTTAATAATGATAATATAAAAGCTAAGCGGTTTTATTTATAGATTCTAGAGAATTTGACCAAGTGTTTCAGCCATCTCTCTTATGTGTGTGTGTGTGTGTGTGTGTGTGTGTGTACATGTGTATATGTGTGTATTTGTACGTGGTGTGTGTATGTGTGTACATATGTGTGTAGGTGTGTATTTGTACGTGTGTGTGTGTGTGTGTATATGTGTGTGTGTGGTGTGTATTTGTACGTGTGTGTACACATGTGTGTATTTGTACGTGTGTGTGTAGGTGTGTGTGTAGGTGTGTATTGTGTGTGTGTGTGTGTATTTGTGTGTGTGTGTGTAGGTGTGTATTTGTACGTGTGTGTGTGTGTATGTGTGTGTGTGTGTAGGTGTTGTATTTGTACGTGTGTGTGTGTGTGTGTGTATTTGTACGTGTGTGTGTGTGTGTAGGTGTGTATTTGTACGTGTGTGTAGGTGTGTATTTGTACGTGTGTAGGTGTGTATTTGTACGTGTGTGTAGGTGTGTATTTTGTACGTGTGTGTAGGTGTGTATTTGTACGTGTGTGTGTATGTGTGTACGTGTGTGTAGGTGTGTATTTGTACGTGTGTGTAGGTGTGTGTGTGTGTGGTGTGTGTGTGTGTGTATGTGTGTGTGTGTGTGTGTGTACGTGTGTGTGTGTGTATAAATATGCGTGTTGTTTAGTCCACATATGCTTCTTTGTAGGTATATCTGATAAGTCTGATTGTTAAGGTGTATATTATATATATATATATATGTGTGTGTGTGTGTGTGTGTGAAGACTATTTCTCATCTATCCGTTGGTTATACCTTAAATGATATTTTCAAAGTGCTCTACTATTGAGACTATAAAGCAAACCTCTTTCAATTGAGGAATGTCTTAAGAATAGCAATTCATATTCTTCTACTTGGTTAGAATGTTTCTCCATTGCGGAGGGGGGGGGGTGTTAGTGCAAACAGGTGCTTGGAATATTAAAATTTTCTCGAAATGAAACGGCGTCAGTTCTCATTGATTCATACCAATGTTCCTTGGTTGGTCCGAGAATTGTTCGGTTCATCTCCTCATAATAGTCAGTATTTGTCTCTCAACACGAATATGCACATATATGGACATTCATATGGAGGCGCGTTTGTGTAATGGTTAGAGTCGTAGGAAACGGACTCGTCGAACCGAGTTCAATTCCTGTCCGAAGCTGTTTGCATTTCACATGGCGCTAATACCCTTGGGTAAGGTATGAATCCAATTCTCCCTCCAGCTATAGGTAAATAGCTGGGTAGATTGGGCTCTTTAAGCATGGTTAGGTAACCAGTCTAGGAGAAGGAAAACTCTGAATTCAAACCTGTTAAACTCCGCATAAGAAATTGACCTTGTGTCGAATCCTGCTCGTGCGAAGGGGTTGGTATATATATATATATATATATATATATATATATGTATGTATGTGTGTGTGTGTGTGAGTACGATGAGGAAATTAATCCGACAGTATGTGGAGAATTTTTTTAAAGAAAACAAACACAGGATGTCATGAACGATGGAAACTTTTTATATCGATACTCAAGTATTTCGGTTTTTAAAAAAGTAAAACTTTCTTCAGGACATTGAAAATTTGTATGCGTAAAAGATGAAAGATGTTCAGTGTATGTTGAATGTGTGATAAAAGGTTATTTACCGTTATTTACTTGGTGTTTATAGATGAAAGCCGATGACGCGATCATTGCATTCACACATTCGACATACACTGAACATCTTTCATCTTTTACGCATACAAATGTTCAATGTCCTGAAGAAGGTTTTATTTTTAATAAACCGAAATACTTAAGTATCGACATAAAGAGTATCCATCGTTCATGACATCCTGTGTTTGTTTTCTTTAAAAATGTTCTACACACACACACACACACACACACACACACACACACACACACACACACACACAATATATATTATAGCTTGCACAAAGGTGTCAAAATTAGAGTGACCCAGAAAAAACAGAACCCATAAATTTTGTAATAAAACTTAATTTTAACTATGGGGTTCTAGGGTTGGTTTAATGGGAAAATGAATAAATAATTTGGGTTCTGTTTTTTCTGGGTCAATCTAATTTTAACTCCTTTGTGCAAGTTCAGCCATATATATATATATATATATATATATATATATATGAAAAGTAAATGGAAGTGAATCCGACAGTATGAAATAAATATTTTTAGAAAAAACATATATATAACATCATTTGTTTGTTTTTTCTAAAAATATTTATTTCATATATAACCACAAGAAATTGACCTTGTATCACATGCTGCTCGTGTATGTGTGTGTGTGTGTGTGGGGGGGGTTTCGGTAAATATATATTGTGGTTCACACTCTCCACGATTTTACAAACAGACTGACCGTGAATAAGATGTATAGGGTCGGTTTAGCTCAGTCAGTAGAGCGTTCGACTAGGAATCACAAGGTTCCTGGTTCGATACCGGCCTTGTGATAAATCCTGTATAAATATAAATAAAGTATAAATTAATTATTACGGTTTTGGTAATCCGTAGATTACAAATATTTGGCGGGAAAATAAAAGATTTTCAGTGTTTTAATTTAAAAAATGGACAATACTTGGCTAAAAAGTTACAAACGTGTGAGTGATTTTTCTGTACATTCGATGTTTTTGTTATTTATTTTTAAGAAATTTTTTAAGTGTTTTAAAATGTTGACAAAATGGTCTGTTTTGAGTGCGTCGTAAAAAAGTAAACTTAGGGTACTTTTTTTAATATGTGATCTACCGAAGGTTTATGATCTACTATTGATCTACTAGGGAAAAAAGAAGACAGGGTTTAGGGTTAGTTTAATGGGGAAAATAATGGGTAGTTAATGGGTAGATCACATATTGGATTAGAAACCATTCGGTAGATCACCTATTGGAACAGCACCAAACTTAGTGATTTTTTTAGGGGGAGGGGGCGGATTCAATTGTTTAAAATGTATTAAAAATAAATTGCATATTGTAGAAAAATAAATTGGTTAACACTGTGGTGACCCAGGTGGAGCAAGCCGACAAGTCACTAACTAATCTAACACTGACCTTAGCGTCTTAAAGGTTTTAGGTATTTCCGTGAATGAAATATAATGCATTTAATAAATAATCTAATGATGTTATCTCTTGCGCGCTATTCTGCATCAGTACCATAAATTTGAGCGTGTAGAAAAATAAAATAGTTAAACTCTAGTGACATAGGTGGAGCAAACCGACGAGTCGGGGTTGCAAAAAGAATATATTCTGCGACCCACGCCTGCCTGGGGTCAGGTAACACTGATGTAGAAACTTCTGTAACCGTTGCCGAATCAACGGGAGCAAAGATAGTTGGTCTTGAAGGGAGGATCAAAGTGTAGTATCTGTTCCAGATTCTATGCTTTGACCCTTACCTTCTATACCCGGCCTCGGCTGGGGGTCCAGTGTGCTTCGGCCTCTGGACCGGTAAAGTACAATTAATAGCATCGATCCAAGGGGGCCATCCCCCCAGATCGATGCAATTTTTATGTGCCCACGTAAAAACGAGACCTTGTGTCCAGCCCTCATAAGTGGGATGAGCAGGCAAATACCCTCACCTAAGCCATTAACTATTCTGAGGTGAAGCAGTCAGCATTTTGCTTGATCAGCGGCAGCACAGAGATAAGTGGTTGCTGAACTGGAAGCAAAGGTAGTAGTTGGTCTTGAAAGACCACTCTCACTTGTTCAGCGGTAGCACAGAAGTAACTAGCCGTAGTAATAGCAGTCAGTAGAAGAAGCTGAAGTCATTGGGTGAGGAGGAAAACCGATTTTATAGGCGTTGGTCATCTCCTCAACCCTCCAACTTCCGACAGGACTAATCCATTTCTGGTCTCCCTCGACCGTACCAGTTGCCCCATTCCCCAACCCCATTGCCCTTATGGCAAGCCCAACCCCTTTTTATCATATGGGTGCTAGAAGGCGGTGACTGAGGGTCTACATGTCCTGGGAATGACGTTAAACTCTATCTGATGGTGAGGTTCCAGTTCTGGAGGTTTGGGGAATGTGGAGCACCCCTTCATCACCATTGCTCCCTGGTCTACTCTGTCCCGGAGTGGTAGTATCTGTTAGGGTCCCATCTATGGGGTAAATAGAAAAAACATGAGTTGATAAACAAAATTGTATTATCCATTAAGAATTGATTTATTTCAAAACTTTATCGGCATTAAATGACCCACTGAGGTTGATATGCCGTAAAACGAATCAAAACAAACAGTTGCCCCACCGGTACGTCACCAGTCCTTCTACCCCCTTTTTTCACAATATGTAATAATATTTTCTTTTTGTTTTTTGTACTGCTGCTCATTATGTTACTGTTTTTCGACTAAAACAAAAATTTTACCTTAAATAATCGATTTAAGTCGTCGGGGCGGCCTAATGTCGGTATCAGCCTATCAGCGAGGGAGTCTATCCCCTTTTCACTAGCGCTAGACCAAAGAGATTGTTTTTGCGTCTGAGGTGGAGCGCCACACCTACCATCAGCTCCTTACTTTACCGCACAGACCCATGTGCTACTCATAACGCTGAGTTGGCGAGGGCCGGAATCGAACTAGGAACCTTGTGTTTTCTAGCCGAACGCTCTACCGACTGAGCTAACCCGACAGTTATTTTATCTTGTTAATGGATTTCATTTAAGATTCATTGAAGAGATTTTTGCTTATATTCATTAAAATACACCAAACAGTTAGAAATCAATAATACTAAGCACATATTTATTCAATTCAATTTTTTAATATTAATATGCAAATTAGCCTTCCCGTTACTACTGTAAACCGCTATTTTGTTGTATATATAAATATAATTGCATGTTGTCAGTATGTAGACATAGTTAACAGTATTAATAATGTAAGACAATTTTATTAATAATTGAGGTTTAGATAGAAATAAAATCATGGAGAATGTGATGTCAATAACTAAGAGAATTGTGATTTGAGTAGGAATATAGTTTCGGTTACAGACAGAAAAACACACAATCTCCATTATAATAATAATATATATATTAATATTATGGGAGAATATGTGCTTAAATGAAGTCGAACCTATTTTTTGAAATTTAATTCATTAATAATTAATTAGGCGGGATTAAACTATTTAAATGTAAGGCTAAACAAATCGAGAAAAATCAATCTCTGTATGTACATTTCGGCCTATTAGGCCTCATCAGCAGAGCTATAGATACGAAGACCGCCCCGTGTGTGATTCGAAACCTGTCTGTCAAATTAGCAGCAAGTGTCTTACCTCCACACCAAACGGACTTAGCAGGATTTTCTTCGCTTTGTTAAGTAGTAGTATTTTATATTCCTCTTAAGTGACCTCTACAGAACTTACGAGACGTAAACAAACAGACGATGTTTGTGATATGGCTATTTTCAGCCGACAATATTTGGGAGAATATGTGCTTAAATGAAGTCGAACCTATTTTTTGAAATTTAATTCATTAATAATTAATTAGGCGGGATTAAAACTATTTAAATGTAAGGCTAAACAAATCGAGAAAAATCAATCTCTGTATGTACATTTCGGCCTATTAGCCTCATCAGCAGAGCTATAGATACGAAGACCGCCCGTGTGTGATTCGAACCTGTCTGTCAAATATAGCAGGCAAGTGTCTTACCTCCACCACAACGGACTTAGCAGGATTTTCTTCGCTTTGTTAAGTAGTAGTATTTTATATTCCCTCTAAGTGACCTCTACACGAACTTACGAGACGTAAACAAACAGACGATGTTTGTGATATGGCTATTTTCAGCCGACAATATTTGGGAGAATATGTGCTTAAATGAAGTCGAACCTATTTTTTGAAATTTAATTCATTAATAATTAATTAGGCGGGATTAAACTATTTAAATGTAAGGCTAAACAAATCGAGAAAAATCAATCTCTGTATGTACATTTCGGCCTATTAGGCCTCATCAGCAGAGCTATAGATACGAAGACCGCCCCGTGTGTGATTCGAAACCTGTCTGTCAAATTAGCAGGCAAGTGTCTTACCTCCATATTGTCGGCTGAAAATAGCCATATCACAAACATCGTCTGTTTGTTTACGTCTCGTAAGTTCGTGTAGGGTCACTTAAGAGGAATATAAAATACTACTACTTACAAAGCGAAGAAAATCCTGCTAAGTCCGTTTGGTGTGGAGGTAAGACACTTGCCTGCTAATTTGACAGACAGGTTTCGAAATCACACGGGGCGGTCTTCGTATCTATAGCTCTGCTGATGAGGCCTAATAGGCCGAAATGTACATACAGAGATTGATTTTTCTCGATTTGTTTAGCCTTACATTTAAATAGTTTAATCCGCGCCTAATTAATTATTAATGAATTAAATTTCAAAAAATAGGTTCGACTTCATTTAAGCACATATTCTCCAAATATTGTCGCTGAAAATAGCCATATCACAAACATCGTCTGTTTGTTTACGTCTCATATATATAATATATATATATTACAACCCATATGTAACTTGAGTAAATACTGTTTGTACGTTACAATGTTAAATTCTAAATTCGGTTCCTAAACATTTGCGTCATATTTATTGTTAATATAAACAATTACAACAGGTGTGTATATTCATTGAAATGTGTTATCTACATAAAGAAAATGGTAGGTAAAATGCAATAAGGAAGATGTTTTACTTAATTTATTTTTTCATCAGGCAAGGTTGAGGGCGTGAAACCAGTTTCATCAGGTGTGAATTTTAAGCTTGAAATGATATTAAATAGTTATATGTAGAGGTGTGTGGTGTAATGGTTAAAAAGTGTAGGAAATGGACTTGTCGACCCGAGTTCAAATCCTGGACGAGGCTGTTTACATTTCACATAGCGCTAATTGTTAAGTTTTTAAATGCCATCCTTGGCCAGTTGAAAAGGGCTTAAGTAAAAAAAGAAATAAAGAAAAATGAAATGAAAAAAAAAAGAAATAAAGAAATGAAAAAAGAAATAAAGAAAAAGAAAAAATGAAAGAAAGAAGAAAAAAAAAAGAAATGCAAAAAAGAAAATATCAGAGAGTACAGTGAATATATGAATCCTTTGATAAGTGTATAAGTCCTATCCTGCGTATTGGTAAAGGTCCAGTGATACAATCCTATGTCCGTTGTCCATGAAGGTTCAAAGCAAGTATGCATAGTGTGACCAGAACAGCCGGTATAAATATATCAGCAGCAGAGTACTGCCAGTGATTGGCCAAGAGGTGATCACATTGTTCTCGGCAAGTCTCTAAATATGAGTTGTCTTTTAACACACACCTTATATACAAAAAAGTCAACACTAATACCTGGGAAAGGTATGATTCTGTCTACTCTCCTTCAGTCTATGGGTAAATAGTTGGGCAGACTGGGCTCTTTAACCTTGGTTAGGCAACCAGTCTAGGAGAAGGAAAACTCTGGATTCAAACCTGGTAAACTTCACTTAAGAAATTGATCTGGTATTGCATCCTGCTTGTGCGGAGGAGTATATATATATATATATATATATATATATAATATAATCTTATTATAATGGAGATTGTGTGTTTTTCTGTCTGTAACCGAAACTAAATCACTACTCAAGTCACAATTCCTTAGTAATTGACTCACATTCCAATGAATTTATTTTTTTAACCTCAATTATTAATAAAATTGTTTTACATTATTTATACTGTTAACATATCTACATACTAACATGCAATTGTATTTATATATACAACAAAATAGCGGTTTACAGTGTGAACGGGAAGCCTAATTTGCATATTATATTAAAAATGTGATTTAATAAATATTTGCTTAGTATTATTGATTTTCTGTTTGGTTTTATTTAATGAATATAAGCAAAAATCTCTTCAATGAATCTTAAATGAAATCCATTAACAAGAAAAGATAACTGTCATTTTATTCTTTACTTCCTCTTTAACTAAATACTTAAATTAGAAAAAATAACAATGAAAGACGAGAGTGATGGAAGAGTAATTTCAGTTGTTCTATTTTTCATTATACCCTCCTCTGTTTCAAATCTTTTTATCTGCATTCTTATTTAGTTTCATTAGCGTTTCTAATTTAATACGATATTTCATTACATTAAAACTTAAATACTCCCACCACTGTCCCATAGTTGTAAAAAAGAAGTCCGACGTGTCTGCAGCCCTTTCAAACTAACCAATCATGAGCCAGCATACTTTGGTGCCAAAGTCAAATATGCAGACTCATGTCTCTTCTGAACCAGCAACGAAAGGGAACGGACCGAACAAAGGTCGCTCACACTATTCTTCAACAGAACCGGAGTCGGACGCAAACAGAAGTCCATCTATATCCGAACTATATCAGAAGGCTGTAGCAAGGGGCTCCGTTAATACCCCATATCCCAGGATAAACAGCTAAGTGACAATTATATACATATATATATTTGCGCAAACGAGACTAAAGTTTGCAAGTTTTAGATCTAATACAAGTCTTTTATTCACATCTTGTCGTTCGTTTTACTTCTTTGACTCTTAACCTGTCTGCCACATTTGCGGTTAACTCCACTCAAATCTAGGAGTATTTCTTTATACTACTCATACGCTGAGTTGACGAGGGCTGGTATCGAACTAGGAACCTTGTGATTTCTAGCCGAACGCTCTACCGACTGAGCTAACCCGGCCCTTGTATAGATGTCTGTCTCTCTCTCTCTCTCTCTCTCTCTCTCTCTTATATATATATATATATATATATATATATATATATATAGATGTCTCTAGCTAAGATAGATTTGCTTGAAAACAGCCCATATTAATAATGTGTTTAAAATCCTGTGAGGTGTATCATATATCATTAAGAAATAAATGTTTACATATTATATAGTGTGAATAATTTGCATACCGGTTTTAATAAAACCGTGTTTAATAAATAATTACTTGGTGGTATTAATTTCAAATATTTATTTTTAATCCCAAATGTATTAAAAGCAGTCCTAGGTATGATTTTTATATTGAAATCAATTAAAATAAAGCAAAGATAAGTAATCTTTTTTGTTTTCGTATTTAATTTCATTAGTCTTTCTAATTCAATATAATATTTAATTATATTAAAACAAACACTAACAGAAATAAGAATTCTGGGTTATTTCCTAGTTGAGTAACATATTACAGGGTGACCCCGTAAAAAACAGAACCCAAATTATTTATTATCCCATAAAAATAACCCTAACCCTAAACCTTAACCCTAACCCCCCCCCCTAGTTGAGTAACATAATATCACAGTGACTCAAAAAACAGAACTCCAACATTTTGTAATAAAACTGTTAATTTTTTTTTTTTTTTTTTTTTTTTTTTTTGAAGTTCAAGTCCAACAAGGGTTATGGTTATGGGTTTGGGTTTAGGGTTAGTTTAATGCGAAAATAAATAAATAATTTGGGTTCTATTTTTTTCTGGGTCACTCTGTAATATGTTACTCAACTAGGAAATAATCAAATTCTGTTCCGCACTGTCGGCTGGGGCGTTAGAATGCACCAACTGCACCTCTGCAGAGGGGTAAGACTCCCCCAATGGGACCACCTGTTGGCTGTGGGTGGTGACCCGTGATGCTTAAGGACAGTCTTGGTGGATGGTCAGTCTATGACCTGCAACGCTCCACTTAGACCCTTACTTACTATTGGCTGGTCACGTCAAGCCCTAGCACCCATATGATTGCCCCAAACATATTGCCCTTATGGCAAGCCCCAACCCTTTTTTATCCTATGGGAGCTAGAAGGCGGGGGCTGAGAGTCTACATCTCCTGGGAATTGCTCCCAGGTCCACTCTGACCCGGAGTGGTAGTATCTGTTAGGTTCTCATCTATGGGTTAAATGATAAAATGTATTTATAAAAAAAATTAAGTATCCATTAAGAATGACTTTATTTCAAAACTTTATCGGCATTAAATGACCCACTGAGGTTGATATGCTGTAAAACAAACCAAATACAACATACGGAGGCATGTGGAATGGTTAGAGTCCTAGGAAATGGACTCATCAACCAGAGTTCAAATCCTAGACAGTGACAGTTTACATAGCACTAATACCCTTGGGAAAAGTATTTTATTACATCAAAACCTAAATACTTGCACCCGAAGGGTGCATATATTTACTAGTATATATAAGAAAAGGTGGAATGAAAACATCACACAATGCTGTTAAAGAAGAAAACAATTTATAATATAATCATAGCTGATACTGATCAATATTTCGATTTTACAAAAATTATCATCAGAGCTCATTCACTCCCGTAGTTGTTTGGGTCGGAGAGGAAAGTCAAATGAGTTTACAAAAACAAAAAACCTTAATACTGCAAAAAACGTATATATATATATATATATATATATATATATATATATATATATATATATATACTAGCAAATATATGCACCCTCCGGGTGCAAGTATTTAAGTTTTAATGTAATAAAATATTGTATTAAATTAGAAAGGCTAATGAAACTAAATAAGAATACAGATAAAAAGATTTGAAACAGAGGGAGTATAATAAAAGATTTGAAACAGAGGGAGTATAATAAAAAATGGAACAACTGAAACTTACTCTTCCATCACTCTCGTCTTTCATTGTTATTTTTTCTAATTTAAGTATTTAGTTATAAGAGGAAGTAAAGAATAAAATGACAGTTATTTTATCTTGTTAATGGATTTCATTTAAGATTCATTGAAGAGATTTTTGCTTATATTCATTAAAATAACACCAAACAGTTAGAAATCAATAATACTAAGCACATATTTATTCAATTCAATTTTTTAATATTAATATGCAAATTAGCCTTCCCGTTCATACTGTAAACCGCTATTTTGTTGTATATATAAATATAATTGCATGTTGTCAGTATGTAGACATAGTTAACAGTATTAATAATGTAAGACAATTTTATTAATAATTGAGGTTTAGATAGAAATAAAATCATGGAGAATGTGATGTCAATAACTAAGAGAATTGTGATTTGAGTAGGAATATAGTTTCGGTTACAGACAGAAAAACACACAATCTCCATTATAATAAGATATATATATATATATATATGGGAGAATATGTGCTTAAATGAAGTCGAACCTATTTTTTGAAATTTAATTCATTAATAATTAATTAGGCGGGATTAAACTATTTAAATGTAAGGCTAAACAAATCGAGAAAAATCAATCTCTGTATGTACATTTCGGCCTATTAGGCCTCATCAGCAGAGCTATAGATACGAAGACCGCCCCGTGTGTGATTCGAAACCTGTCTGTCAAATTAGCAGGCAAGTGTCTTACCTCCACACCAAACGGACTTAGCAGGATTTTCTTCGCTTTGTTAAGTAGTAGTATTTTATATTCCTCTTAAGTGACCTCTACACGAACTTACGAGACGTAAACAAACAGACGATGTTTGTGATATGGCTATTTTCAGCCGACAATATTTGGGAGAATATGTGCTTAAATGAAGTCGAACCTATTTTTTGAAATTTAATTCATTAATAATTAATTAGGCGGGATTAAACTATTTAAATGTAAGGCTAAACAAATCGAGAAAAATCAATCTCTGTATGTACATTTCGGCCTATTAGGCCTCATCAGCAGAGCTATAGATACGAAGACCGCCCCGTGTGTGATTCGAACCTGTCTGTCAAATTAGCAGGCAAGTGTCTTACCTCCACACCAAACGGACTTAGCAGGATTTTCTTCGCTTTGTTAAGTAGTAGTATTTTATATTCCTCTTAAGTGACCTCTACACGAACTTACGAGACGTAAACAAACAGACGATGTTTGTGATATGGCTATTTTCAGCCGACAATATTTGGGAGAATATGTGCTTAAATGAAGTCGAACCTATTTTTTGAAATTTAATTCATTAATAATTAATTAGGCGGGATTAAACTATTTAAATGTAAGGCTAAACAAATCGAGAAAAATCAATCTCTGTATGTACATTTCGGCCTATTAGGCCTCATCAGCAGAGCTATAGATACGAAGACCGCCCCGTGTGTGATTCGAAACCTGTCTGTCAAATTAGCAGGCAAGTGTCTTACCTCCATATTGTCGGCTGAAAATAGCCATATCACAAACATCGTCTGTTTGTTTACGTCTCGTAAGTTCGTGTAGAGGTCACTTAAGAGGAATATAAAATACTACTACTTAACAAAGCGAAGAAAATCCTGCTAAGTCCGTTTGGTGTGGAGGTAAGACACTTGCCTGCTAATTTGACAGACAGGTTTCGAATCACACACGGGGCGGTCTTCGTATCTATAGCTCTGCTGATGAGGCCTAATAGGCCGAAATGTACATACAGAGATTGATTTTTCTCGATTTGTTTAGCCTTACATTTAAATAGTTTAATCCCGCCTAATTAATTATTAATGAATTAAATTTCAAAAAATAGGTTCGACTTCATTTAAGCACATATTCTCCCAAATATTGTCGGCTGAAAATAGCCATATCACAAACATCGTCTGTTTGTTTACGTCTCATATATATATATATATATATTACAACCCATATGTAACTTGAGTAAATACTGTTTGTACGTTACAATGTTAAATTCTAAATTCGGTTCCTAAACATTTGCGTCATATTTATTGTTAATATAAACAATTACAACAGGTGTGTATATTCATTGAAATGTGTTATCTACATAAAGAAAATGGTAGGTAAAATGCAATAAGGAAGATGTTTACTTAATTTATTTTTTCATCAGGCAAGGTTGAGGGCGTGAAACCAGTTTCATCAGGTGTGAATGTTAAGCTTGAAATGATATTAAATAGTTATATGTAGAGGTGTGTGGTGTAATGGTTAAAAAGTGTAGGAAATGGACTTGTCGACCCGAGTTCAAATCCTGGACGAGGCTGTTTACATTTCACATAGCGCTAATTGTTAAGTTTTTAAATGCCATCCTTGGCCAGTTGAAAAGGGCTTAAGTAAAAAAAAGAAATAAAGAAAAAATGAAATGAAAAAAAAAAGAAATAAAGAAAAATGAAAAAAAAAAAAAAAGAATAAAAGAAAAAGAAAAATGAAAAAGAAAGAAGAAAAAAAAAAGAAATGCAAAAAAAAAATATCAGAGAGTACAGTGAATTATGGAATCCTTTGATAAGTGTATAAGTCCTATCCTGCGTATTGGTAAAGGTCCAGTGATACAATCCTATGTCCGTTGTCCATGAAGGTTCAAAGCAAGTATGCATAGTGTGACCAGAACAGCCGGTATAAATATATCAGCAGCAGAGTACTGCCAGTGATTGGCCAAGAGGTTGATCACATTGTTCTCGGCAAGTCTCTAAATATGAGTTGTCTTTTAACACACACCTTATATACAAAAAAGTCAACACTAATACCCTTGGGAAAGGTATGATTCTGTCTACTCTCCTTCAGTCTATGGGTAAAATAGTTGGGCAGACTGGGCTCTTTAACCTTGGTTAGGCAACCAGTCTAGGAGAAGGAAAACTCTGGATTCAAACCTGGTAAACTTCACTTAAGAAATTGATCTTGTATTGCATCCTGCTTGTGCGGAGGAGTATATATATATATATATATATATATATATATATAATCTTATTATAATGGAGATTGTGTGTTTTTCTGTCTGTAACCGAAACTAAATCACTACTCAAGTCACAATTCCCTTAGTAATTGACGTCACATTCACCATGAATTTATCCTTATTTTAACCTCAATTATTAATAAAATTGTTTTACATTATTTATACTGTTAACCATATCTACATACTAATAACATGCAATTGTATTTATATATACAACAAAATAGCGGTTTACAGTGTGAACGGGAAGCCTAATTTGCATATTGATATTAAAAATGTGATTTTAATAAATATATGCTTAGTATTATTGATTTCTGTTTGGTTTTATTTTAATGAATATAAGCAAAAATCTCTTCAATGAATCTTAAATGAAATCCATTAACAAGAAAAGATAACTGTCATTTTATTCTTTACTTCCTCTTTTAACTAAATACTTAAATTAGAAAAAATAACAATGAAAGACGAGAGTGATGGAAGAGTAAATTTCAGTTGTTCTATTTTTCGATTATACCCTCCTCTGTTTCAAATCTTTTTATCTGCATTCTTATTTAGTTTCATTAGCGTTTCTAATTTAATACGATATTTCATTACATTAAAACTTAAATACTCCCACCACTGTCCCATAGTTGTAAAAAAGTAAAGTCGACGGGGCGGCCTAATGTCGGTATCAGCCAGTCAGCGAGGGAGTCTATCCCCTTTTCAATAGCGCTAGACCAAGGAGATTGTTTTTTGCATCTGAGGTGGAGCGCCACACCTACCACCAGCTCCTTACTTGACTGCACAGATCCCTGTGTTACTCATACGCTGAGTTGGCGGGGACTGGTAACGAACTAGGAAACTTGTGGTTTCTAGCCGAACGCTCTACTGACTGAGCTAACCCGGCCCCTTAATATCCATTTATAACAAAGTTGTTGTCAATAAATCTATTCTACTATTAATTTAAATAATTTAGTGAAATCCAGTGTGTAAAAGAATTAAGGCTGTTATAAAAGCTCAAAGAAGGGAAAGTAAGAATTAATTCTAACTTTTTTTGTCAATGAATTCCATAATTCTTTCCTCAATATTGGGTTATTCCATATTTTCCTCTGCACATTGGGCTAAAAACTATACCATTATTTTAAATAACTTAATCTAGTTTTTATTCTGTATTTATGTGATGGCATTCATCCTGAGTCGGTTGAGCCAGCTCCATCTAATGAATTCACTTGTGGTGAATTCATGGAAGGAATAACAAGGGAATAGGAAATTCACAAGCAGTCCCCAAACCCTGCATGTATATCCCAGTTAGGGGAAGGAGATGCCCTTGTTTGAGTTTTGTTTAATGGCATATCAACCTCTGTGGGTCATTTAATGCCAAAAAGGTTATTTTGGATTTCAGTCTTTAAAGTAGTGGTTCTATGGAGATATTCGGTTATGTTTTGTTATATCTTGTTGCATATATTTGCTAGTATGTAGAATAATCATACTAAGTACAATTACCGTCGAATTGACAAGACAGCAAGCAGTTGTAACTTAAATACAATTCTGGTTTGCTGCAAAGACCACTGCAAAGTGGCAGGATTTATGAAGCCTCAGAGGATCCTACAAACCAAGCAGCCAATCAGGACTCAGGGAATGGAATCACCCAAATACATTTGTGGACTGTTCTGAATTCCCATAAGTACCAGTTGTTTTGACACTGGTTCAGTTGTGCTTGGCCAGTCAGATTGTTCAAACCAATTGTTGACTGACTGACTTCAGTAATCATTAATACTGAGAATAAATCTTATTCATTAATGAGGTCCCTACAAAAATCTGAGTTAGATTTGCCTCAAAACAGCCCATGTTATTTGTACATTTAAAATCCTGTAATGTATCACTAAGAAATAAAGGTTTACATGGTGTGGTTAATTTGCATACTGGTTTTAACAAATAGGGTTTAATAGATAATTACTTGGTGTTATTGATCAATATCATTATTTTATTTTCCAACGTGTTAAAATCCCGCCCTGTCAGCTGGGGCGTTAGAATGCACCTCTGCAGAGGGGTAAGACTCACCCAAATGCATGAGTGGACTGTTCTGAATTCCCATGAGTACCAGTTGTCTTGACACTGGTTCAGTTGTGCTTGGCCAGTCACATTGTTCAAACCAACAGTAGACTGACTGACTGACTGACTGACTTCAATATATCCTTATGCCATTCACCATATATACATGAATCACTACATCTTCAAACCCTGTATAAAAGACACACCCACTTCGAAACACCTAACACCTGTGGCATCATTATCAGAACCCCATTGCTACACTCCCTATCTGACAGAAACTACTACCAACCTCTGCTAACACCAACAACTGACCACCCCTCCCCTTGTTCACAACCTCCAAATTCACCAGTATGAAGATATTCACCATTGAAGCAAGAACTCAATCTAAAGTCCTGAAGAAGGTCTAACAGACCGAAACGTTACAACGTCAACATCACTACCTACAATAAACATCTATTTTCTACAACATCCCGTCTTTGTCTACCTTTCTCCACACACACACACACACACATATATATATATACATATATATTAGCTCAGTTGGTAGAGCGTTCGGCCAGAAACCACAAGGTTCCTAGTTTGATACCGGTCCTCACCAACTCAGCGTATGAATAGCATAGGGATCTGTGCGGTAAAGTAAGGAGCTGGTAGTAGGTGTGGCGCTCCACCTCAGATGCTAAAATAATCTCTTTGGTCTAGCGCTATTGAAAAGGGATAGACTTCCTCGCTGAATGGCTGATACCGACTTTAGGCCGCCCCGATGACTTTACTTTTATATATATATATATGTGTGTGTGCTAAATTTGTCAAATTATAAATAGACAGTTTTAGAAAAATGTTCTAAAAATATATCATAGGAGACAATGTTAGGCCGCCCCGATGACTTTACTTTTTATATATATATATATATATATATATATATATATATATATGTGTGTGTGTGCTAAATTTGTCAAATTATAAATAGACAGTTTTAGAAAAATGTTCTAAAAATATATCATAGGAGACAATGTTCATAAAGGACATTTTTTTTTTTTTTTTTTTTTTTTTTTTAAATTTATTTATTTATTCATTTAATTTAAGTCGAACATCCACCATCCACCCACCCACCCACTAACTGCACAACCAGTGTCCGCTTTAATTAGCCTATTAGACCACATATTTTACCAAGAAAATTTTTTTGGAATTAGTCTTCAGCCTGAATGACCCCCGCCCGTCCCCCCACACTTACCCCTCTCCCAACCCTCTCCCAACCCCTCTCCACCAGTCCAATCTTTCTGCAGCTTGGCCTCCTTTCTGGAGCTGGAATTTTAAATGGACTCCCAATAATTTTTTGCTCTCTTCTAAATAAAAAATGACCGTCAAATTGTTCCTGTACACATATTGTACCCCACCTTTTTTTTGTGGAGGGGGTAGGGAGCCCCCCCACCCTCTTTGCTTCTGAAATGACCAATTAAGCATTTGGTTTTGACCAATTAGATGTGGTTCTTTTTTCCATCCATTTCCATCCCCCCGAACCCCTCCCCCCAAGCCTGGTTTAGACTGCATCTAATGGAGAAGTCGGTTTAGCTCAGAGGATCGGCTTAGCTCAGTCAGTCAGTGTCCGACTAGGAACTACAAGGTTCTGGTTTTGATACCGGCATTGAAGTCAGTAAGTCTACTGTTGGTTTGACTGGGCTCTTTAACCTTGGGTAGGTAACCAGTCTAGGAGAGGGAAAACTCTGGATTCAAAATTCCTGAGGTCAGTCGTTGATTGGGTTTGTGGCATTCCTTGTGCACCAATTCTTTCCTATCGATTGTGCCAAAATGTGCGGATGGTCTAACACAAGCCTTCACCACCACTATAAACAAATCACTGCGTGGGTTGTTCATTGTATGAACACTCATGCGTCAATAATAAAATAAAAAAAACATTCAAATATTATTTACATGTACATATCATAGAATCTGTATATAGACAGATAAGCATGTATGTCTATATACTCATGCAGTGTCTAATAAGAGACCGAAACGTTGCACCGTCGACAATAAACATCAAGTTTCCACAACATCCCGTGTTTGTCTACTTTTCTCCACATATTAAAGTCAGTAAGTCTACTGTTGGTTTGAGTAACAGCAGCTAACTAAGCCCAACTTATATTTGAACATCACAACTCGGCATATAACCGGAAGGTTTAGTTTGGGGGGGAGGGTAACAAAGCTGGTCATACCACTACATGGATCTATTTAGCTAGGTTCACTCGCCGACCGATCCATTCAAAAATAAACCTGGCATTCTCTCCTTGCACAGCCTGCTTGCACCAAAATACCACTTTCGCTCTATGGCTTTATCCTACTTAAAATTTTCCCTTTCGAATGATTTAGGATTTTAAGCGTATGTTCGCTTCGTATGATTTAGGGAGATGGAGGGGTTGGGGTAACAAAAAACCAAAAGATTCCCAAGAAACTGAAAAGTGTAACAAAATTCATGAATTTGGGTGATTTGGGTCATTCCATTCCTTGAGTTCTGATTGGCTGCTTGACTGCTTGATTTGAATGACATTGTGGAGTCTTATATATATATATCCTATCATTCTGCAGTAGACTTTGTGACATTCGGGTTTGTATTTAAGTTACAATCGTTTGTTGCCTTGTCTTCCCAGTTCAACGGTAATTGGAACTTTAATTATTCAACCGGCCTTCGCCAAATCAGCATATGATTAGCACTAGGATCTGTGTGGTAATGTGGGGAGCTGATGGTAGGTGTGGCACTCTCTCAGACGCTAAAATAATCTCCTTGGTCTCACGCTAGTGAAAAGGGGAATAGACTCAATCATTGTATGGCTGATACTGACTTCAGACCACCCCGATGATTACAGACAGACAAACAGTCAATCTCCATTATAATAAGATAATAACCAACTGGAGTTCTAGGGAGTGTGGAGTACCCCTTTATCACCATTCTTACTTGTTGCAATGCCAGAGTATTTCTGAAGCATCATAGAAACCAAGCAGCCAATCAGAACTCAAGGAATGGAATCACCCAAATACATGAATGGAGTATTCCTGAGTTCCATAAATACCAGCTGTTTTGGGCACCAGTTCAGTAGTGCTTAGTGGTTGTTGTTCAAATCAACAGCATACTCAGCTCACAACACAATTAGATGCCTATTACCCAACAAATTTCAACAATGTCTTCAGTATAAAATAACCCAACAAGGGTTGACATGTCGTAAAATCCAACCAACTGACCCCTGTCCATGTTTAATCATATCCTCATTGTCAATTGGCATTGAAAGAACTGATTCTCATAAATTTCTCTTGCGATCTCTCCCTATCAGTTGTCACTCCTGGCAGGTCTTTTCCCCAACATCTGGAATCCATACAGAGCTTGATTGCTATAGGTTTTTACTGGTTGGGCTACACTAGGGTGTCCTTATATGCATGACACCCTGTCAGTGGGGCGTTAGAATACACTGCACCTCTGCAGAGGGGTAAGACTCCCTCAATGGGGCCACCTGTTGGCTGTGGGTGGCAACCCGTGATGCTTAAGGATGGAACCCATGTGGCTGAGCAGTCCATGACATGCAACACTCCAACGGCATCAAGCATATCTTGGTGGGCTTACTTGGATAGTTTGTGTGATAGGAGGTTAGTGTCCAAATAGCTGCTTTTTTGTGGGGTGCTGTTTCCAAAAGTTGTTCAATCCAGTCTGTAGCAGATTTTCTACGACTTTCTCTCTCTCTCTCTCTCACCACCTGACCCTATTGGTCATGCCCTCTGGTAGGTTTTCTACACAGCATCTGGAATCCACGCAGTTGATGTAGCTTTTTATTGGTCAATTCACACTGGTGTGTCCATGTGTAGGAGTCCACAGAAAACATCTTTGGTTTATTTGGATAGTTTGTTTCTTTACCCTCTCTCTCTATCTCATCTCATCTCTCTCTTTATCCTCTCTCTCTTTATCTCTCTCCTTTATCCTCTCCTCTCCTCCCTCTCTCTCTCCTTTATCCTCTCTCTCTCTCCTTTATCCTCTCTCTCTCTCTTGCTTCTCTCTCTCTCTCTCTCTCTCTCTCTCTCTCTTCTCTGCTCTCTCTCTCTCTCTCTTGCTTGCTCTCTCTCTCTCTCTCTTTGCTCCTCTCTCTCTCTCTCTCTTGCTTGCTCTCTCTCTCTCTCTGCTGCTCTCTCTCTCTCTCTCTTGCTTGCTCTCTCTCTCTCTCTCTCTCTTGCTCTCTCTCTCTCTCTCTCTCTTGTCTCTCTCTCTCTCTCTCTCTCTCTCTCTTGCTCTCTCTCTCTCTCTCTCTGCTGTCTCTCTCTCTCTCTCTCTCTCTCTCTCTCTTGCTCTCTCTCTCTCTCTCTCTCTCTCTGCTCTCTCTCTCTCTCTCTCTCTCTCTCTCTCTCTCTCTCTCTCTCTCTCTCTCTCTCTCTCTCTTGCTCTCTCTCTCTCTCTCTCTTGCTTCTTCTCTCTTCTCTCGCTTGCTCTCTCTCTCTCTCTCTCTCTCTCTCTCTTGCTTGCTCTCTCTCTCTCTCTCTCTCTTGCTTGCTCTCTCTCTGCTTGCTCTCTCTCTTTCTCTCTCTCTCTCTCTGCTCTTTCTCTCATACTCCCCCCTTTCTCTCTCTCTCATACTCCCCCCTTTCATACTCCCCCTCTCATACTCCCCCCCTCTCTCTCTCATACTCCCCCTCTCTCTCTCTCATACTCCCCCCCCTCTCTCTCAGCCTCATTCACTCTTTCATATCTCTTTCACTCCTTATTTTATCAAATCCTTTTTTAGAGCATCAACCACTTCCAATCTCTGTGTCATTGCCCTTTATCCTTTTCAGACCCCCTTTTTTTCTTTCTTTCTTGATCTCTCCGTATTTTCTCGCGTTAGTATTTCCTCACGTTTGTATTTTTAGCAACCACTTTTGGCTGGCGATAAAGCCTAAACAAATTTAGGCCAATATTAAGTGTTAATTAACGCCCCGACTGGAGTCAATGATTTTTAATCGCCTAATATGTAATCAAGGAATTCTTGCAGCACGTTGATTACACTCAAAAAAATTCATTCTCACTTCTCTTCCTCCTCCTCCTCCTCCACCCTCGTCCTCTTCTGCTTACACGATTGATGATGATGGTGGTGATGGTATTGGTGACAATGATAAGAGAGAGAGAGATAAAGAGAGAGAGAGAAAGATAACAAAGAGATAAAGAGAGAGAGAGAAAGATAACAAAGAGAGAGAGAGAGATAATGAGAGAGAGAGAAAGATAATGAAGAGAGAGAGAGAGAGAGAAAGATAATGAGAGAGAAAGATAAGAAGAGAGAGAGAGAGAAAGATAATGAAAGAGAGAGAGAGAAAGATAATGAAGAGAGAGAGAGAGAAAGATAATGAAGAAGAGAGAGAGAGAAAAGATAATAGAAGAGAGAGAGAGAGAGAAAGAAGAAAGATAATGAAGAGAGAGAGAGAAGATAACGAAGAGAAAGATAATGAAGAGAGAGAGAGAAAGATAACGAAGAGAGAGAGAGAAAGATAGAGAAAGATAATGAAGAGAGAAAGATAATGAGAGAGAGAGAGAGAAAGATAATGAGAGAGAGAAATAAACGAAGAGATAACGATAATGAAGAGATAACGAAGAGAGAGATAGAGATAATGAAGAGAGAGAGATAACGAAGAGATAGAGAGAGCAAAGGGAATCCATGTTTCATAATAATGGTGATGATGATGGTAGGGATAAGTAGTCGTCAGGGTGGCCTAAAGTTGATATCAGCCAATCAGCGAGGGAGTCTATCACCTTTTCACTAGCACTAGACCGAGGAGATTGTTTTTTCAGCATCTGAGGTGGAGCGCCACACCTACCATCAGCTCCTTACTTTACCGCACAGATCCCTGTGCTGCTACTCATACGCTGAGTTGGCGAGGGCTGGTATCGAACTAGGAACCTTGTGGTTTCTAGTCGAACACTCTACCTACTGAGCTAACCCGGCCTTAATTCATATTGATGATGATGATGATAGTGGTTGGCAGTAATGGTAGATATAGTTAGAGAGATTACACCAAAAAATTCACTTTATTTTCTCACTCTTACTTTTCCTCATCCTCCACCCTCCTCTTGGGTAGCTCTATTTTTTCTTCTTCTTCTGACCCCCCCCCCCAACTCCTGACATTTAATTCTCTTACTCTCCTCATCCAATCTATTTTATCACTATCACTTCTCGTCTCTCTATTTTTGGCCAGCTTGGTTAAATCGAACTTAACGGACCTAAATAAAATTCCACCATCGTATGTCACCCCGCCGAAAGAAAAAAAAATTAACAAAAGATTAGGGAATTAATTTGAACCACGTATCTTTGAGGCATAACACAGATTCTCAAAGATACGTGGTTCAAAGTTAACTGACCTGAAAGAATGTAAAAGTTTTTTTGATAAAATATGCCTTTCAACACTGAAAATTTCCATAAATTCGATTAATTCCCTGAATTTTGGTATTTTTTTTTTTTTTTTCGGCAGGGTGACATATGATGTCATATATATATATATATATATATATATATATATATATATATGACATCATATCATCATATATATATCATTGGTCCCAGGTCCATTCTGACCCTTAGTGGTATTACCTGTTGATGCTAAACTTGATCTGAGGGTGAGAGTCCAGTTCTGGATATCTGGGTTGGATTTTATGGCATGTCAACCCTTGGGTTATTTAATGCTCAAGATGTTTTGTTTTATTTATTCTTGCTGGGTACTCCATTTGAGGGGTGGGGTTGGAGTTGTCGGGGAATATAGTCAGCCTATTCTAATGTTACGTACTGAGGTTTTCACGGTACCAAATCGATATAATGTTGTATACCCTTTCTTTACTTCTTACTTGCTTCTATATCTTGGACATCTATTCTTCTGGCCGGCTTTGCTTCTTCTATCATCTTGACTTGGTATATCTTCTAACATCTTGCGTCTGGGTCTGGAATCTTCTAAGGTCTGGACTTTCTTGGGGACTTCGGGTCTGGTTTCTGTTAGGGATTTCTCCTTATCAGAAGCCCTGTGTCATTGTTAGTTTTTAGTAAACACAAGACTTTGATTTTATTTTAATGTTACTTTATTCGGTAAATCCCCAACCCAGACATAACATAGCGCGCGTATGCAGAGTTACAGTTTTAGACAGAGCGTCATGGCCGACTGCTCTGTCTGACGTCTAACTGCAAACTAGGGACTCTGAAAAAGGTCTTACGTGACTTCACATATTTGGCGGGCTTCTGTAATTTCCCGTAGAAGGACCCGGCCATGGTATGAAAGGGCAATCCCCTTAGAATTACAGGGGATTGACAATAATCTTATGCAACTGCATAGATTATGTAACACTAACCCTGCTAATAGCGCTAGTGGTGTAATTGTTGACAAGCACCTCCTGAAAACCATTACTATCTAACTGATATTGATCCTCACTGGGTGCCCTATATATTTTTGGTCTTGTGCTAGAGACAATTCCGTTTACTTCAGTTACATTACTGTTGTTTAATGGTCAGGATATTTCACTCATTCAAACGACTATGACCTGCTTTAATTTATCTGATATTGATCCTCACTGGGTGACCTATATATTTTGGGCCTTGTGCTAGAGACAGTTTATGGAAGTGCATGTATATATATATGTGTGTGTGTCATGAAATCCAACAAACCAAACGAAAACAGCATTAGTTTAATTGATATTGATCCTCACTGGGTGACTATTTTTGGTCTTGTGCTAGAGACAATTCGAATTACTATAGTTACGTTACTGTGGCTTAATTGTTGGATACTTTACACATTCAAACGACTATGACCGGGGTTAGTTTAACTGATATTGATCCACACTGGGTGCCCTATATTTTGGCCTTGTACTAGAGACAGTTCCACTTACATATGGAAGTATATATATATATATATATATATATATATATATATATATATATATACTTGTCATGAAATCCAACAAACAAAATGAAAACATCAGCTTAGTACGGTTATGATGCTATAGCTTAATGACCGGTGTTAGCTTAACTGATATTGATCCTCACTGTGTGCCATATATATTTTGGCCTTGTGCTAGAGACTGTGGCTTAATGGTCAGGATATTTCACTCATTCAAACGACTATTGTTACATAATCTATGAATTGATTGTCAACCCCCTGTATTTCTGAAGGGATGGCCCTTTTCATATCATGGGTGGGACTTTCCATGGAATATTACAGAAAGCCCGCAAAATACATGAAGTCACGTGGGACCTGGTTGGTCTTCAGCTTGGACGTTAGGCAGATAAGGCCTTAGCTGGATCTCACTGCACACGTGTGTTATGTTAGTTAGAGAAATATGTTTAGTTAAGTAAATAAAGGTTTAAATAAATAATATGGTTTTGCGGTTGATGAATGTCTTGGCAACAAGACTGACCTAGAAGAAGAAATGAATCAAGTTTCGGCCAAACCACGAAGGTGGTAAGTCATGTTAAGCGCACGGCCAACTGAATCTGCGCAGGTAGTCTGGTGGGGATTTCGGAATAAAATATGATCTAAAACAAATCGAAGTCTTGGGTTATTATCTAAAAACTATCAATGACACAGGGCTTCTGATAAAGAGAAATCCCCAATGGAAGACCAGACACGACGTCTCCAAGACTAAGTCCAGACGCTAGAAGAACGTAAGATACCAAAGATGAGCAGAAGAATAATAGAAGTAAAGAAAGGGTATACAACACTATGACCGTCGTTAGTTTTTTACAAGTAACTGGCAATTACGTCTAGATTGTAATGGCGCAAATTGTACAGAGGATTTTTATTTAGGCAGTTCACAGAGACATTAGAATTATCCTTGCGGGGTAAAATGATCGTGATAAGCTGTTTTAAATTGACTGATGTATTATTAGGGGAATATTAGACAACACTGACTCCATAATTGAAGACGAGTATTTATACAGATAATTGGTTTTTGCTAAAAGACCGACAGTTGTTATTTAACTTAAAATACAAAAACGTTCATTTTAACTAATTTTAACCATGATATAATGGGTTGAGTGGTTTAATATTACTAATTCATAGCACCCCTTCATCACCATTGCTCCCTGGTCCAGTCTGACCCGGAGTGGTAGTACCTGTTAGAGCCCCATCTATGGGTTAAATAGAAAATGTGTTTATAAAAAACATTGAGTATCCATTTAAGAATGAATATATTTCAAGACTTTGTCGGCATTAAATGACCCAATAACACACTTTTTTAAACACTCAAACTTCACCTACGATGTATAAGATGCAGGGCAATTTTTTGAGCCAAAATTTTGGGAAAAAAGTGTCCTATATGCCAAAATGAGGGAAGCGTGTGGTGTAATGGTTAAAGTCATGGGAAATGGACTCGTTGCTCTGAGTTCAAATCCTGGATGTGGTAATTGCATTTCACCTAGCGCTAATACCTTTGGGTAAGGTATGAATCCTACTCTCCCTCCAGCTATGGATAAATAGTAGGACAGACTGGACTCTTTAACCTTGGTTAGGTAACCAGTCTAGGAGAAGGAAAACTCTGAATTCAAACCCGTTGAACTCCGCTTAAGAAATTGATCTTGTCACATCCTGCTCGTGCGGAGGGGTTGGTAAATACATATATGCCAAAATGATTATCTAAGGTCACATTTTTGTCCAAGTTGAAAAGTAGTAACATAATGAGCATCAGTAAAAAAAGTAGTAACATAATGAGCATCAGTAAAAAAAAAAAAAAAAAAAAAAAAAAAAAAAAATATTACACATATAATTTAAAACTAATCTTAATGGGGGTGGCAGTGGTTTGTCAGATATGTTGGAAAATACCATAAGTTTTTTAATCGAATCATTTCCTTCTCAACTTGACACTCGTGCCGCATAACTGAATAACAAGAAATTCCATTGTAATGCTTACGTCAGGCTTCTTTTTTTTTTTTTTTTTTTTCGCGGGTAATGATTAGTTAAACTACACTACTTAATCCATCTTTCTTCTGTCTACTTCAGCGATCCTTGCATGACTGATGTAACTATCTCAAGCTTATAAGCAGGCTGAAGTGTGTCAGTCCATGCGCAAATATGTTACCACCATGATGTTAAATATAAATAGGGGGTGGGGGGGTGTTAGTGGGGAGGGGGTCTCATGTAAATGGTGGAGATGTTGGCCTTGTTTAAAATATGGTAAGTGTTTTTAATTATATCAAGTACCTTTTTCAGCTTGTTGAAGCTTAAACGTGCGAAGTGTGTCCAAAGAGGATTGAGGCAGAGGCTGTATCTACCAAGACAAGAAATTATAATAATAAATGAGATATATATATATTATGGACTCTCCCATCAATTTTCGATGTATGAGGGTTCATACACACAACGAACACCCACACAGTGATTTGTTTATAGTGGTAAAGGCTTGTGTTGGACCATCCACACTTTTTGGCACAGTCGATAGGAAAGAATTGGTGCATCAAGGGTTGCCACAAACCCAATCCACGTCTGACCTCAGGAATTTTGATTTCAGAGTTATCCCTCTCCTAGACTGGTTACCTACCCAAGGTTAAAGGGCCCAGTCTGCCCTACTATTTAACCCATAGCTGGAGGGAGAATATATGGATTCATATCTTTCCCAAGGGTATTAGCGCTATGTGAAATGCCAACAGCTATATATATATATCTTATTATAATGGAGATTGTGTGTTTTTCTGTCTGTAACCGAAACTATATTACTACTCAAGTTACAATTCCCTTTGTTATTTACATAACATTCTCCATGATCGTATTTTTATTTTAAACTCAATTATTAATAAAATTGTTTTACATTATTAATACTGTTAACCATATCAACATACTAACAACATGCAATTATATTTATATATACAATAAAATAGCGGTTTACAGTGTGAACGGGAAGGCTAATTTGCATATTGATATTTAATAATGTGAATTTTGATAAATATGTGCTTAGTATTATTGATTTCTAACTGTTTGGTTTTATTTTAATGAATATAAGCAAAAATCTCTTCAATGAATCTTAAATGAAATCCATTATCAAGAAAAATAACTGTCATTTTATTCTTTACTTCCTCTTATAACTAAATACTTAAATTAGAAAAATAACAATGAAAGACGAGAGTGATGGAAGAGTAAGTTTCAGTTGTTCTATTTTTCGATTATATCCACCTCTCTGTTTCAAATCATTTTATCTGCATTCTTATTTAGTTTCATTAGCCTTAGCAATTTAATACAATATTTTATTACATTAAGACTTAAATACTTGCACCCGGAGGGTGCATATATTTGCTAGTATATATATATATATATATATATATATATATATATAAATGAAACTAGAAGGACCTGGCGCTGGCTCATTATAGTAAAAGTAAACTGAAGTCGTCGTGAGGAGGGGCCTAAAGTCGGTATCGGCCAATATATTAGTGAATGTGTAAATATGATGTTATTAACCGTTAATTTTTATATGTGCGTTTGTTTACGAAAGCCAATGACGTGATCATTGCATGTGCAAAAATGGAAGGTGAAGATCATATGATGACGCGTGAATAGGCGGAGAACGAAAATGTTAACAAATTTGTTGTAAACAAACGTGCATATAAAAATTAACGGTTAATAACATCATATTCACACATTCACTATACACTTAACATCTTTCATTTTGTCCCTCACATAAACATTACTTAAGTGTCCTGAAGATGGTATAATATACCGAAATTCTTAAGTATTGACACATAAAACTGTTTCCCCATATCATAACATCCCGTGTTTATATTTTTAAAAATATTTTCTTCTCATATTGTCGGATTAATTTCCTCACTGTATATATATATTATATATATGATTTGATGTCAAGACTACTTAAAAGTTTATGCATGTTTATGTTGTGATTTTATTTATTAGATCGTTAGATTTTTTTATATGGGAATTGCTAATGGTGCCTAAAAGTGGGGTTAGTAATTTGGTTAAAGATTTCGTTATGTTGTGGGGAGATACACACACACACACACACACACACACACACACACACACACACCACACCAAACAAGGAATTTGACACTATTGAAGTCATCAGTCAGTCAGTCTACTATTGGTTTGAACAATATGACTAGCCAAGCACAACTGAACCAGTGTCAAGACAACTGGTACTTATGGGAATTCAGAATAGTCCACCCATGCATTTGGGTGATTCCATTCCCTGAGTCCTGATTGGCTGCTTGGTTTGTATGATCCTCTGAGGCTCCATAAATCCTGCCATTTTGCAGTGGTCTTCGCAGCAAACCAGAATCGTATTTCAGTTACAACTGCTTGCTGTCTTGTCTTGCCAATTCGATGGTAATTGGACTTAGTATTATTCTACAGACACAAGGTCAATTTCTTAAGCAGAGTTTAACAAGTTTGAATTCAGAGTTTTTCTTCTCTTCTCCCAGACTGATTACCTAGCAATGGTTTTCCTATGACTCTAACCATTAGACCATGCGCCAATGTGCGTATATAGAACTCGACTTTTAAAACTGCTTCATTCAGCTCGTAACATTTTAAAACTGCTTTGTTCAAGTCCTTGCTCTTTGACCAAATGTTAATAATGTCATTTCTGTCTAAGTGAAGCAATTTCATTGTCACTTAAAATCATTCGAGAACTTTTATTGAGTCTCTTTATTGTCTGTATTCATCTTCATTTTGACAATTATATCTACTTCAACGACAGGATGTATTGCTTCTTCCTTCTCACTTAGACGGGGGGAGGGCGTCTGCTTCTGTGACAGTATCTACACATGTTGATACTAGTATTACTTTCAAGCAGTGAGAGACAGAGGATGTGACAATTGAATGACACTGTCTGTATGCAGAGACGCTGATAGGTAAGAAGCGTCCTGCGTCCATCATATCCATGCATCCCAGTGTTTTTCTTTTTTCTTCATTTCTAGCTAACTGTAAATACATTTCAATACTGTATTGCTTCAAGGCAGTGAACGACTTTTAAAATTTAAAAGGATGCAGTAAAATCATATCCATGCATCCCAGTGTTTTTCTTTTTTCTTCCCTCACCATTTCAAGCTAACTGTAAATACATTTCAATAGTTGCTTGGAAATGAATTACACGGGATAGGTTACAAGGTAGGAGTTAGATGGCTTTAGTTGGGACCCATAAATTTTCCAGGGGACTCATTCAAAGCAAATATGTGGGTCCCAGGATGCACTAAATTGAAAAGCTATCAGCATCACTGCTGTATGGGTTTTACCGTTTCTTTTTTTTACCAAATTAAGAATTCTTCTGTTTATTTTTCTGGACAAAAAAGGCACTAATAAGAATTATCTTTACCATTTGATAGCACAACGATCTGTGTGGTAAAATCAGGAGCTGATGGTAGGTGTGGTGCTCTGCCTAAGATGCTTAAAAAACAATCTCCTTAGTCTAGCTCTCTAGTGAAAAGGGGATTTACTCCCTCACTGTCTAACTGATACTGACATCAGGCCTTCCCAATGATTTTACTTATATATTATGGACTCTCTTGTCGATTTTCGATGCATGAGGGTTCACACACACAATGAACAACCCACACAGTGATTTGTTTATAGTGGTGAAGCATGTGTTGGACCATCCACACTTTTTGTCACAGTCGATAGGAAAGAATTGGTGCATCAAGGGTTGCCACAAACCCAATCAACGACCGACCTCAGGAATTTTGAATTCAGTTATCCCTCTCCTAGACTGGTTACCTACCCAAGGCTGAAGGGCCCAATCTGCCCTACTATTTAACCCATAGCTGGAGGGAGAATATATGGATTCATACCTTTCCCAAGGGTATTAGCGCTATGTGAAATGCTAACAGCTTTGTCTAGGAATTGAACTCGAATCGACGAGTCCATTTTCAACGACTTAACCACTATATATATTATATATATATATATATATATTGAAATGAAAAATAAAGGAAAGAAAGTGTTGAATGGATATTATAGGATTTATTTTATTTTACTGACACATGTTTCGGCCAGGAGTTTATCTATGTATACATGTATTCTATCTATTATTATTTTAAATACAAACTAACATAAAATAACAATAATAGAAAAAACTACAGAAATGTTTAGTATACAAAGAAATAGCAGTGTTTTGGTAACCAGTCTAGGAGAAAGAAAACTCTGAATTCGAACCTGTTGAACTCCGTTTAAGTATTGCTCTGAATGTTTGAGATGAGGCTTGATGATTAGTATTATCTGCATTATTCGGACTATTGTCCTCATCTTCATTGTTATCTGTACAATGTTTCTAGACTGGGTTCTTTAACCATGGCTAGGTAACCAGTCTAGGAGAAGGAAAACTCTGAATTCAAAACTGTTGAACTCCGCTTAAGAAATTGACCTTGTGTCGCATCCTGCTCGTGCGGAGGAGTTGGTAAATATATATACTATAAATGTCCATCCATCATAACATCCCGTGTTTGTTTAGAAATTTTCTCTACATATATATATATATATTCTTTTTTTTTTTTTTTTTATCTTTTATTTACTCTCAAATGTAGTGTCCATGTAATCCTCGACTCCCATGAGTGACGTTGATTATGAAACGTGTAAAAGTCATTAAAGTCTTTTGAGATTAGCTCAAGATGACGTACGTAAGCACACAAGCTCTTCAGCTTTCCATATTTTTTTATTTTTTTTTTTATTTGACAGAAATAACAGACTTAATTCTAAAGTATGTATATACCCAACCACTCTGCATGAGCAGGATGTGACACCAGGTCTATTTTTAAGATTTCAACAGGTTTTGAATTAAGAGTTTTCCTTGTCCAAAGTTTTCCTTGCTATACCAAGGTTAAAGAGCCCAATCTGCCCTACTATTTATCAGGCGCATGGTCTAATGGTTAGAGTAGTAGGTAATGGACTTGTCGACCCAAGTTCAATTCCTAGACAGAGCTGTTTGCATTTCACATGGTGCTAATACCCTTGGGAAAGGTTTGAATCTAATTCTACCTGCAGCTATCGGTAAATAGCAGGGCAGACTGGGCTCTTTAACCATGGCTAGGTAACCAGTCTAGGAGAAGAAAAACTCTGAATTCAAACCTGTTAAACTCCGTATAAGAAATTGACCTTGTGTCACAACCTGTTCGTGCAGACAGGTTGGTATATATATATATATAATATGTATATATATATATATTAGTAATGGTCTAATGGTTAGAGTAGTAGATAATGACTCGTCGACCCGAGTTCAATTCCTGGACGAAGCTGTTTGCATTTCACATGGTGCTATACCCTTGGGAAAGGTTTTATTGAAGTCAGTCAGTCAGTCAGACAACAATTGGTTTGGACAATGTGACTGGCCAAGCACAATTGTATAGTTGAATGTTAGTCTGTATGGGAGGAAGATTGGTCATTTTTGTAAATACGTCCCAGTCTATCCTGAACTTCCTGAAATGTTGTGGGGTCGTTTCCAAACTGAGTTGAGGAAGTTTTGTAGTTGGTGTTCTTTCATAATTAGCTGATGATGGGAGTGTCACTGGGGGATCCTTGGCTAGCTTTAGTATAGTGAGCATGTCACCCATAGTCTTGATACCCAGTTCCTTAAGCATTGCACGCAGCATATGCAAGCTGGACCTTGCAATCTCTTCACTAGAAAATGTCTGGGCATAAGTTTTGGCAGAGGCAACAGATATGCCTGCCTCAATAAACAGGTTTGAATCCAGTTCTCCCTCCAGCTATCGGTAAATAGCAGGGCAGACCGAACTCTTTAACCATGGCTAGGTAACCAGTCAAGGAGAAGGAAAACTCTGAATTTGAACCTGTTAAACTCTGCTTAAGAAATTGACCATGTGTCGCATCCTGCTCGTGTGGAGGGGTTGGTATATATATATATATTTATCAGGGCTGTCAAGTCGGAAAACAAAGACTCAACTTCGATTCCTCTATTTTTGGTGAGGTTCCAGTTCTGGATGTGTGGGGAATGTGGAGCACCCCTTCACCACCATTGCTCCCAGGTCCATTCTGACCTGGAGTGGTAGTACCTGTTAGAGTCCCACATATGGATTAAATAGAAAAATGTGTTTATAAAAAAAAATTGAGTATCCATAACTCATTGAGGGAGTTCAAAGGAGAGCTACTTAAAGTAATGAATGATTTAAAAAACCTTACGTATGAAGAAAGACTTAGGAACATTAACTTACCAAGTTTGGTTTATCGACATACAAGAGGGGATATGATTGAAGTCTACAAATATTCACATGGATTTTATTCGAACTTTGATCTACTAAACATTGCACAAAATATCAATACTAGGGGTCATAAATTAAAACTCTTAAAAGAATTTTGTAAAGCAAATGCAAGACAAAATTATTTTAGGAACAGAGTGGTGAATACATGGAATAAACTACCTTCATCAATAGTGAATGCCCCATCTCTAAACTTCTTTAAGGCAATGTTAGATAATCTGTGGAAAGATTATAGATATTCTGTGGAATTAAGATGAATGTTTATAAGGAACAGCTGACAGGTCTCAGACCTAATATACTAACTGAAAAAGATATTATTATTATTATAAAAACAAATCACCTTATATTTCATCCAAAGAGTTCCAATTTGGAACTTCCCCATTAGATGCAGTTTAACATCATACCCAGTACACTAAGACCCTCTGTCACTGCCTTTTGGCACCCATATGGTAAAAAGGGTTGGGACGTTATATAGGGTGACCAACAAAATAATGAAACCTTTCACATAGCGTTAATACGCTTGGGAAAAGTTTTGAATCCAATTCTCCCTCCAGCTATGGGTAAATAGTAGGGGCAAACTAAACTCTCTAAACTCCTTTAAGGCAATGTTAGATAATCTGTGGAAAGATTATAAATATTCTGTGGAATTAAGATGAATGTTTATAAGGAACAGCTGACAGGTCTCAGACTTAATATACTAACTGAAAAAGATGGTATTATTATTATAATTCATTTCAAAACTTTCTCAGCATTAAATGACCCTCTGAGGTTGATATGCCGTAAAATAAAACAATCAAACCAAACTTCTATTTTTGCCTCATCCAACTCCTCTTTATATGGTCAAGTGATTGATAATGGTCTAAAAATTTATATAAATAAAACCATTATTTTTGAAGAATAATTAAAGTTCCAATTACCATCGAACTGGGAAGACAAGGCGACAAACGGTTGTAACTTAAATACAAACCCGAATAGTCACAAAGTCTACTGCAGAATGACAGGATATATATATAAGACTCCATAATGTCATTCAAATCAAGCAGTCAAGCAGAACCCAAGGAATGGAATCACCCAAATCACCCAAATTCATGAATGGGTCATTCTTGATTTCTATATATACCAACTGTCTTGG
>JALAJA010000071.1:180538-183502 GCA_023376005.1 Doryteuthis pealeii
GCAATCATATAGGTGCTAGGGCTTGACGTGGCCAGCCGATTGATCGGAGGGGGCCTCTCCGACCGCCCGTCTAGCCCAAGAACTGGCCAAAGTGGAGTATTGCAAGTCATGGACTGCTCAACCACCAGGGCTCTATCCTTAAGCATTATGGGTCACAACCCACGGCCAACAGGTGGCCCCATTGAGGGAGTCTTACCCCTCTGCAGAGGTGCAGTAGGTGCATTTTAATGCCCCAGCCGACAAGGCGGGCTAAGTATTGAGATCATCTATAAAGAGAGAGATTCAGAGACATTTATCTCAGTTGGTAGAGCATTCGGCTAGGAATCACAAGGTTCCTGGTTCGATACTGGCCCTCGCCAACTCAGTGTATGAGTAGCACAGGGTTCTGTGCGGTAAAGTGGCGCCCCACCTCAGATACTGAGATAATCTCCTTTGTCTAATGCTAGTGAAAAGGGGATATACTCCCTCGCTGTATGGCTGATACCAACATTAGGCAACCCCGACGACTTTTTTTTATTAAAGAGTTTATTTACATTAAAGTGTCATACATATAAATCTGTGTGTTGTGAGGAGAGAGAGAGAGAGAGAGAGAGAGAAGAGAGATTGTTATATATATATATATATATATATATATATATATATATATATATATATTATATACACACATATATGTATATATTATGTGTATATGTATAATTTTAATAATAATATTAATTCTAATGAGTCAGGTACTACCACCTAACAGTTTCACTTACTAGCTCATCAGGGCAAGAATCTGATTAAAAAGACTTGGAGCAACAGTACTTTTATCATTAAAACCAGTCGTACTGTGGTGTAAACAAATAGAAATAAATAATTTACACCTGTGAGGGAGAATTATTTCGACTAAGGTAGGTAGGGTAGAAAATTCTATATTCTTAGATATAAGCAGAGGAAGCCAGATGTTTAGTTAAAGAGTACCGGATATGCACGCCTAATTCATTTAATTATAATTAATTAATTAACAAAATTAGGTATGACTTTAATTAAGCACATAATCTCCCACAAATTGTCGGCCTTCACCATTTTCAAACACACTGTTTGACTACTTCATACTGTTGTGCCATAAGTCACCCTAAAAGTGCGATATACATATCAGTTTAAAATAAACGAGAGATTCTGGGGAAGCCAGCTAGTGTATTGGTTAGAATGTCTGCCTGTCAGCCTGACAGGTAGGGTTCGAATCGCGCACAAAGCACTGCCCTGTCTATAGCTCTGCTGATGAGGCCTAATGGGCTGAAATGTACATACAGAGATCGACTTTTTCTCAATTTGTTTACGCTTTACATTTAAACCGATATGCACGCCTAATTCATTTAGTTAGAATTAATTAACAAATTAGATATGACTTTAATTAAGCACATAATCTTCCAAAAATTGTCGGCCTTCGCCATTTCAAACACATTGATTGACTACTTCATATATATATATATATATAATATATATTATATATATATACATATACATTACACACACACACACAACAGACACAAACTCTACATATATTAGTTTGAGGATACATTTAATTATATATATATATATATATATATATATATATATATATATATATATATGAGAAATAAGAGGAAATTAATCTGACTGGATGTTGTACAAAATGGATGTTTATTGTAGGTAGTGATGTTGACGTTGTAACGTTTTCGGTCTGTTAGACCTTCTTCAGGACGTTGGATCGAGTTCTTGCTTCAATGGTGAATATCTTCATACTGGTGAATAAGGGGAGGGTGTTGGCAGAGGTTAGTAGTAGATTTTCCTTTTTCTCTCAGATGGGGTGTGTAGCAGTGATATATATATATATATATATATATATATATATATATATGGGAGAAATATGAGGAGATTATTCGACAGTATGTGGAGAAAGGAAAATGTTCACCACTGAAGCAAGAACTCTATTCCTAAAGTCCTGAAGAAGGTCTAACAGACCGAAACGTTGCATCGTCGACATCACTACCTTCAATAAACATCCATTTTCTACAACATCCCGTGTTTGTCTACCTTTCTCCACATATATATATATATATATATGTGTGTGTGTGTGTGTGTCTATAACTCTGCTGGTGAGGCCTAATGGGCTGAAATGTACATACAGAGATCGACTTTTTCTCGATTTGTTTACGCTTTACATTTAAACCGATATGCATGCCTAATTCCTTTAATTATAATTAATTAACAAATTAGGTATGACTTTAATTAAGCACATAATCTCCCTAAAAATTGTCGGCCTTCGCCATTTCAAACACATCGTTTGACCACTTCACATATAGACAGTGATGCTGATAGCTTTTTGATTTAGTATGTCCTGGGATGCAGATATTTGCTTCGAATGAGTCCCCAGGGAAATTTATGGGTCCCAACTAAAGCTGTCTTACCCCTTCCTTGTAACCTATCCTGTAGGTTGGGTAGAAAATTCTATATGATACTTAGATATAAGCAGAGGAAGCCAGATGGTTAGTTAAAGAGTACCGGATAGATAGATAGATAGAAAGATATACCGATGCGGAGAGGAAGGGGCAATCAGCTGGATGGTTACGAGCGGAAGGAGCCAGATAGATGTTTACTTTGTTAAGCCGTTCTGTAAAAACAGGAAATTGTGATTTGATCAATGCGGCGACTGCCAAGGAAGCTGAGCAACTAAAAGTAAGGGACGATTCAGCGCTCGCTCATCTAAAGAAAGCTTTTCGGGTGAGCATGGTGTTGAGGGTGGGGTGGTTTGGAATATAGTTCAATATTGTTCAATATTAGCTATGAATATGATATAAAATCTTTTCACTTTAACAGCATATTGTGTTGTTTTCATATCCTTTTATCTTATACTCATATATTTGGGAATAAAAGGCCTTAAATACCATGGGTATACGTGGTTATGGACCATTTCCACTCGTGAGCATTCCTCGCGATCTCTCT
>JALAJA010000071.1:183602-289582 GCA_023376005.1 Doryteuthis pealeii
AATCGTGTATATATGGAGAAATATGAGAAATTATTCGACCAAGTATGTGGAGAAAGGAAAATGTTCACCACTGAAGCAAGAACTCTATTCCTAAAGTCCTTGCATCGTCGACATCACTACTTACAATAAACATCCATTTTCTACAACAACCCGTGTTTGTCTACCTTCTCCACATAGTATGTATATATATATAATATTATATATATATATATTATATATATATATATATATATGTCTCTGCTGATGAGGCCTAATGGGCTGAAATGTACATACAGAGATCGACTTTTTCTCGATTTGTTTACGCTTTACATTTAAACCGATATGCACGCCTAATTCATTTAATTATAATTAATTAATTAATTAACAAATTGGTATGACTTTAATTAAGCACATAATCTCCCTAAAAATTGTCGGCCTTCGCCATTTCAAACACATTGTTTGACCACTTTATATATATATATATCTATATATATATATATATTATAATATATATATATATATATATATATACAGTGATAGTGATGCTGATAGGTTTTTGATTTAGTATGTCCCGGGATGCAAATATTTGCTTCGAATGAGTCCCCAGGAAAATTCATGGGTCCCAACTAAAGCTGTCTACCCCCTTCTTTGTAACCTATCCTGTAGATAGGGTAGAAAATTCTATATGATACTTAGATATAAGCAGAGGAAGCCAGATGGTTAGTTAAAGAGTTCCGGATAGATAGATAGATAGAAAGAAAGATATACCAAAGCGGAGAGGAAGGGGCGATCAGCTGGATGGTTACGAGCGGAAGGAGCCAGATAGATGTTTACTTTGTTAAGCCGTTCTGTAAAAACAGGAAATTGTGATTTGATCAATGCGGCGACTGCCAAGGAAGCTCGGCAACTAAAAGTAAGGGACTATTCAGCGCTCGTCTAAAGAAAGTCTTTCGGGTGAGGGGGGGGGTGGAATATAGTTCAATATTAGCTATGAATATGATCTAAAATCTTTTCACTTTAACTGTATATATATCCTTTTATCTATACTCATATGGAGGCGCGTGGGCTAGTGGTTAGTCGTGGAAAATGGACTCGTCGATTTGAGTTCAATTCCTAGACGAAGCTGTTGGCATTTCACATAGCGCTAATACCCTTGGGAAAGGTAAGAATCCATATATTCTCCCTCCAGCTATGCGTTAAATAGTAGGGCAGACTGGGCTCTTTAACCTTGGGTAGATAACCAGTCTAGGAGAGGGATAAAATTCCTGAGGTCGGTTGTTGATTGGGTTTGTGGCAACCCTTGATGCACCAATTCTTTCCTATCGACTGTGCCAAAAAGTGTGGATGGTCCAACACAAGCCTTCACCACTATAAACAAATCCCTGTGTGGGAGTTCATTGTGTGTATGAACCCTCATATCTCGAAAATCGACGGGAGAGTCCATTTTTATTTATATATATATATATATATATATATATATAATATATATATATATAGGGACTCTCCATTTCGATACCGGTCCTCGCCAACTCAGCGTATGAGTAGCACAGGGATCTGTGCGGTAAAGTAAGGAGCTGATGGTAGGAGTGGCGCTCCACCTCAGACGCAAAAACAATCTCCTTGGTCTAGCGCTAGTGAAAAGGGGATACCGACTTTAGGGGTGATGTGTTCCAGTTTTTTAAAAAATTTATATTAATGTGGAGGCTGGAAGTAGAATTGATGAGAAAGGTGCTATAGGCATTTTAAAATGTGTTTACTGCATTGGAAATTTATTTTGTTTAAGGATGGTTTGTATTGAACTATGACTTTCTCATCAATTCTTCTCCTTCCAGCCTCCACATTAATATAATTTTTTTAAAAAACTGGAACCTTATGATGGTACTTCGAAGTGCCGAAAGTACTCGGGATCTGAACTTTGGACTTATTCACGAATTCCACCCAAATATTAAAAACATTCAGAGAAATATTAAAAAGTTGGCCAGAAAACTCGAAAAGATCAAAAATAAAATTGTTAAACAGGAAATGTGTCCTTTGTTTAATTCTACATGTGTATATATATATATATATATATATATAATCTCATCATTGGCAATTCAGTCTCGAAAGACTATGATAAAAGTTTTTGTGTGCCCCTGAGGTTGCAGCGCCTCCTGTGACTATGAAGTCCTATGTTTGAGAAACATTCTCGACCACAGATTTTGCATTTGTAGGCTGTCCCTGTAGATGATGATGTTCCGATGCTTTGTTGCCGTTGCTTTCTTATGGACCTCTTAGCTTCATGATGTTGTATCAGGGTGACTTCTGACATATACAGTCCTCTATGGAGATTCTGCCGCCACCGAGGGCGGTCTTGAGCCAAATTTTCCCAGCTGGAAGGGACAAGGCCAAATATATATATATGAGGAAGAATGAATAAAGAAAAGAAAGTACAGAATGGATAATAAAAGATGAATTCAATCAATATCACTTACACATGTTTCGGTCAGTTTATCTATGTGCACACAATTCAAACATATATATATATATATATATATATATATATATATGCACACATACATATAGACTCATCAGATATACCAACAAAGAATCATATGTGGACTCCCTTATCATATCATCAGCCAACCAGCAAGGAAGTCTATCCCCTTTTCACTAGCACTAGACCAAGTCGTTTTTGATTTTTGTGTCGGGATGCAGGAAGCGTACCTCTCAGCCTATCTGCCCTCCTGTTATAATGTAACATTATACTGGGGTAGTACATTCCTCGAGAAGCACATGTCCCTCGTGTGGCTTTCAAAGTGTTAAGAAGACAGTCGCTGGTAAACACTGCCAGGCCGACGTTTACAGCTTTCTCCGTACGTGCTGCAAGTGTGTTTATTCTGGTTTATTCTTGGGAGGAGGTGGGTAGGGACGCTCCATTCGCAGAGTCTGTGATTCAGTGGCCTCGTGGGTCAGCGATTTGTGGCTAATCAGGATTTACGCAAAAGACTTTTAATGCCAGACATGAGAGCAGAGAATTTAAAAAAAGAAGAAAAAAAAAAAAAGATATTACGTCTCAAAACCTGACATAGTTTCTACTTGTCTGAAGTTCTTCACGCAGATAAGGCGTTATCAACATTTCAATTTCTGTTTAAAAAAAAAAGTGTCCGTGTGGGTAGGGAGTCCCAATCTTAATCTTTTTTTGGCACATATCCAAAGAAAACAAATCTGGGCTTAGCTTGCAAATCGTCGTCAAAATTAAAATGGAAACTTATTTGGTGGTGATCCATGACAGTTTAACTACAGTGAATGAATGAACTTTATTGCGAATTGGGATTCGGTTTGGGGATTAAGGTTGTTTTTAATTACGTATTGCTTAAAAAAACAAAAAAAACAACAAAACCCCAATTACTATACATTTAATTAACCATTTAAATGAATTATTGAATCCAACGGTAGACACATTAGTCTCAGTTGTTTGTGTTAGTATTGCAATGTATAATTTCAATTAAACTTGGTTTAAAAAATATATTTTTCAACATTAAATGTATAGTAATTTTTTTATTTTTAAAAATTTTTTTTAAGCAAAACGTAATTAAAAACAACCTTAATTCCCAAACCCTAAACCCAATTTGCAAAAATTTAATTCATACACTGTAGTTTAACTGTCATGGATCACCAAATAAGTTTCTGATTTAATTTTGAGGCCGATTTGCAAGTTTAACAAAGAAAATTCCCTTGCAAATCGTTGTCAAAATTAAAAGGGAAAGTTTTTTGGTGGTCCCCCATGACAGTTTAACTACAGTGTATGAATGAACTTTTTGCGAATTGGGTTACGGTTTAAGGGTTTGGGGATTAAGTTGTTTTTAAATTACATATTGCTTTAAAAAATAAATAAATAAAAAAAAAAACCCAAATTACTATACATTTAATTAACCATTAAAATTGATTATTGAATCCAACGGTAGAGCCCCACCCCTTTTTATCATATGGATGCTAGAAGGCAGTGGCTGCAGGTCTACATGTCCTGGGAATGACGTTAAACTCTATCTGATGGTGAGGTTCCAGTTTTGGAGGTTTGGGGAATGTGGAGCACCCCTTCATCACCATTGCTTCCTGATCCACTCTGACCCGGAGTGGTAGTACCTGTTAGGGTCCCATCTATGGGTTAAATAGAAAAAATGTATTTATAAAAAAATTGTATTATCCATTAAGAATTGATTTATTTCAAAACTTTATCGGCATTAAATGACCCACTGAGGTTGATATGCCGTAAAACAAAACAAACCAAACAAACCAAACCAAGAAAATTCCCTTGCAAATCGTTGTCAAAATTAAAATGGAAACTTATTTGGTGGTGATCCATGACAGTTAAACTACAGAGTAGGAATTAAATTTTTTTGCGAATTGGATTTTGGTTCAGGGGTTTAAGGTTGTTTTTAAATTATGTATTGCTTAAAAAAATAAATAAATAGATTTAAAAAAAAACCTAAATTACTATACATTTAATTAACCATTAAAATTGATTATTGAATCCAACGGTAGACACATTAGTCTCAGTTGTTTGTGTTAGTATTGCAATGTATAATTTCAATTAAACTTTAAATGTATAGTAATTTGTTTTTTGTTTTTTTGTTTTTGTTTAAGCAATACATAATTAAAAACAACCTTAATCCCCAAACCCCTAAACCGAAACCCAATTCGCAAATAAAGTTAATACATAGACTGTAGTTAAACTGTCATAGATCACCACCAAATAAGTTTCTGTTTTAATTTTGACGACTATTTGCAATTTGGATAATTCTATTTTGAGTCATTAATATCCCCTGTACATCCACAATGCATGCTCATGTTGATGCACGCCTATAGATTTAAACAAGGATTATTTCAAATCCCTAAGAGAGCTCAATGTAAGATAATTAATAAGTCCATTATATACAGAGCAATAGTTACACTTTCAATTTGAAAGAAATCAAGTATCAAATAATCAGTATTTTTAGCTCTTCAGTTTTTGTATGATTTTCCCAACCCTATTGCCCTTATGGCAAGCCCCAACCCCTTTTTAATCATATGGGTGCTAGAAGGCAGTGGCTGCGGGTCTACATGTCCTGGGAATGACGTTAAACTCTATCTGATGGTGAGGTTCCAGTTTTGGAGGTTTGGGGAATGTGGAGCACCCCTTCATCACCATTGCTCCCTGGTCCACCCTGACCCGGAGTGGTAGTACCTGTTAAGGTCCCATCTATGGGTTAAATAGAAAAAATGTATTTATAAAAAAATTGTATTATCCATTAAGAATTGATTTATTTCAAAACTTTATCGGCATTAAATGACCCACTGAGGTTGATATGCCGTAAAACAAAACAAACCAAAATCAGTTTTTGTAACAACAATACCTACCCCCACATAATTATTAGTCGTTCTCTGAATAATGGTTAGTAAAATAGTCTCACAGATCCATTATTACAGATTAGTGAGTTCGATCATTGATAGATGCCTCAAATTTGCTACCTTGTGTCATACCCTCTGTGATACTGATAGCTTTTTGATTTAGTGCATCCTGAGACCCACATATTTGCTTTGAATGAGTTCCGAAAAATTTGATGGCTCCCAACTAAAGTTTCTTAATAAATTGTAGGGTTTTTATTTATGATTTGGGGAAACAACTAAGGCTGTCTAATACCTACCTTGTAACCTATCCTGTATAATTCGTTTCTAAGAAACTATTGAAATGTATTTACAGTTAGCTTAAAATGGTGAGGAAAAGGGGGGGGGAAAGAAAGAAAAAAGGAAAACATTGGGACACAAGGATAAGATTTTACTGCGTCAGGGATGCAGGACACGTACCTATTAGCATCTCTGTATCCTACCGTGGTGAACGGGTTTGGTAAAATACCTCCCTTAAACTGCTGATATTTGTCTATCATATGCCCAATACTAACACAAACAACTGAGACTAATGTGTCTACCGTTGGATTCAATTATTAATTTCAATGGTTAATTAAATGTACTAGCAAATATATGCACCCTCCGGGTGCAAGTATTTTAGTTAAATTTTATAATAAAATATCATATTAAATTAGAAAGGCTAATGAAACTGAATAAGAATGTAGATAAAAAGATTTTGAACAGAGAGGGTATGATTGAAAAATAGAACAACTTTGAAACTAACTCTTCCATCATTTCCCATTACTCCCGTCTTTCATTGGTAAATTTTCTTAATTTAACTCTTTAGTTAAAATAGGAAGTAAAGAATAAATTTACAGTTATTTCTTCTTGTTAATGGATTTCTTTTAAGATTTATCTCCGAGATTTTTGCTCATATCCATTAAGATAAAACCAAACAATTAGAAATCAATAATACTAAGCATATATTTATTAAAATCAAATTTTTAAGATCAATATGCAAATTAGCCTTCACATTCACACTGTAAGCCACTGTTTTGTTGTATATTTAAATACAATTACATGTTATTAGTATGTAGATATGGTCAACAGTCTTAATGATGTAAAACAATTTTATTAATAATTGAGGTTTAAATGAAAATAAAATCATGGAGAATGTGATGTAAATAACAAAGGGAATTGTGACTAGAGTAGTGATATAGTTTCGGTTACAGACAGAAAAACAGACAATCTCCATTATAATAAGATAGTAATTTGTTTTTTGTTTTTTTTGGGTTTTTTTAAGCAATACGTAATTTAAAAAATCTTAATCCCCAAACCCTTAAACCATAACCAAATTCGCAAAAAAAGTTAATTCATAGACTTTAGTTAAACTGTCATGGGGGACCACCAAAAAACTTTCCGTTTTTTATTTTTCCGGCCAATTTGCAAGTTTTAGCCCAACCAGCATTAAAATGACCTCGGGTTGATTACGGCATGGTGGACGGTCAGGAAAATCTCCAGTCTCTCTGGTGCATACGGACCCATTGCGTAGAGGCTTATACTCAAGTGTTGGTGTCTAATGATCTATTTATCGGTGGGTGGCTATGACGTACAAGGTTTGTGTATTCCCCGACCCTCGTAAAACCATCAACAGCGAGCAGAACAGCCCGGGTTATATATATATATATATATGTATATTTAAAAAAAAATAGGTCAGGCCTTCTCTTTTGAGAGGGGGGGAGAGAGTTGATTGTTTTAATGTAACGTTTAGTTTACTTTAGTGAATTTTGATATTTCTCTTTCTTTCTCCTTTTCTATTTCTTTTTTCTCTTTCTTTCTTTTCTTTCTTTCTTTTCTCTTTTCTTTCTTTCTTTTCTCTTTTCTTTCTTATTCTCTCTTTCTTTCTTATTCTCTCTTTCCTCTCTCTCCTCTTATTCTCTTTCTCTCTTATTCTCTCTTTCTCTCTTTCTTTCTTATTCTCTCTTTCTTATTCTCTTCTTTCTTTCTTCTTATTCTCTCTCTTCTTTCTTCTTTCTCTTCTTTCTTCTCTCTTATTCTCTCTCTTCTTTCTTTCTTTCTTATTCTCTTTTCTCTTTCTCTTTTCTCTCTCTCTTTCTCTCTTCTCTTTCTTTCTTTCTTATTTCTTTCTTTCTTTTCTCTTTCTTTCTTATTCTCTTTCTTTCTTTTTCTTATTCTCTTCTTTTCTTTCTTATTCTCTTTCTTTCTTTCTTATTCTCTCTTCTTCTATTCTTCTTCATTCTTCTTATTCTCTTTCATTCTTTCTTTCTTTCTTATTCTCTTTCATTCTTCTTCTTCTTATTCCTTTCATTCTTCTTCTTTCTTATTCTCTTTCATTCTCTTTCTTCTTCTCTTTCATTCTTTCTTCTTCTTACTTCTTTCTTATTCTTTCTTTCTACTTTCTTCTATATTTCTTTCTTTCTTCTTTCTTCTATTCTCTTTCTTCTTTCTTTCTTATTCTCTTTCTTTCTTTTTTCTTATTCTCTTTCTTTCTTTCTTATTTCTTTCTTTCTTTATTCTCTTTCTTTCTTTCTTTCTTTCTTTCTCTTTTTCTTTCTTATTCTCTTTCTTCTTTCTTATTCTCTTTCTTTCTTTCTTTCTTTCTCTTCTTCTTTCTTCTTCTCTTTCGTTCTTTCTTTCTTTCTTATTTCTCTTTCTTTCTTCTTTCTTCTTTCCTTACTTTCTTCTTATTCTCTTTCTTTCTTTCTTTCTTTATTCTCTTTCTTTCTTTCTTATTCTCTTTCTTTCTTTCTTTCTTTCTTTCTTTTCTCTTTCTTTTCTATTCTCTTTCTTCTTTTTCTTTCTTATTTCTCTTTCTTTCTTTCTTATTCTCTTCATTCTTCTTATTTCTCTTTCTTCTTTCTTATTCTCTTTCATTCTTTCTTATTCTCTTTCATTCTTTCTTTTCTCTTTCTTATTCTCTTTCATTCTTTCTTATTCTTTAATTCTTTCTTCATTCTTCTTATTCTCTTTCATTTCTTCTTATTCTCTTTTCATTCTTCTTATTCTCTTTCATTCTTTCTTATTCTCTTTCATTCTTTCTATTCTTTCATTCTTTCTTATTCTCTTTCTTCTCTTCTTATTCTCTTTCTTCTCTTTCTCTTTTCTTTTTTTTCTTTCTCTTTTCTTTTTTTTCTCTTTCTCTTTTCTTTCTTTTTCTCTTTCTCTTTTCTTTTTTTCTCTTCTCTTTTCTTTTTCTCTTTCTCTTTTCTTTTTTTTTTTCTCTTTTTCTTTTTCTCTTTTCTTTTTTCTCTTTTTCTCTTTTTTTCTCTTTTTCTCTTTCTTCTCTCCACCTCCTATATCTCTCTATATACATATCTTCTCTGTTTTAATGCTCTTTCCTTTTCTTCTTTTTCTCCTTGCTACGTCCTCTAATATCTTTCCCCGATGTCTCTTCGTTGTTCTCTATTCTTCTCCATATTCGTCGTCCTTCTGTCGTTTTATTTTATTCCCTTATTCCTGTTTTCCAAATTGCTCCAATTCTCGAATTCTTGTGGTTCCTTGTCTTTTTCACCATTTTCCATTTTTTTTTTCTTGGTTGGGTTCTCTCCGGGTTTCCCCCCTGGTCACCGTTGTTTGGGTCTCTCCGGTTTCCCCCTGTTCACCCGTTGTTTGGGTCTCTCCGGGTTTCCCCCCTGTTCACCGTTGTTTGGTCTCTCCGGTTCCCCCCTGTTCACCGTTGTTTGGGTCTCTCCGGGTTTCCCCCTGTTCACCGTTGTTTGGTCTCTCCGGGTTTCCCCCTGTTCACCTTGTTTGGGTCTCTCCGGTTTCCCCCCTGTTCACCGTTGTTTGGGTCTCTCCGGTTCCCCCCTGTTCACGTTGTTTGGTCTCTCCGGGTTTCCCCCCTGTTCACCGTTGTTTGGGTCTCTCGGGTTTCCCCCCTGTTCACCATTGTTTTGGTCTTTCCCGGTTCCCCCGTCACCGTTGTTTTGGTCTCTCCATTCAACCTACTAATTCTTTTTTTTTTAACATTGGTTTTGGGGTCTGCTGTCCCAATTCTTTTTTTTTTTTTAACCATTGGTTTTGGGGTCTGCTGTCCAATTCTTTTTTTTTTTAAACCGGTTTGGGGATGCTGTCCAATTCTTGTTTTTAACCGTTAGTTTTGGGGTCTGCTGTTCAAATTCTTGTTTTTAACCGTTAGTTTTGGGTCCCTTCGGTTCTTCACCCAAACCACCTGATCTAAAATCATCATTGAATCACTTTTAATTCTTGCAGTTTGTTAACCGAAACTATGTAGGGTTGGAGAGTGTGATGGAGAGGCGGGAGAGAGAGAAAAAAAAACTTTCAAAACTTTCCTTTTAGATTCTTCTGTGCTGGAGTTGCCGATGTTTTCAACAACTCAACTTTTTACATTTTCTGTTGAGAGTTACCGCGTGCATGTCGCTCTGTTACATCGAAGTTCCACCCCCCCCCTTAATGTAATAAAAAGCTTTTTTTCTTTCTTTTGTTAAGCTGGTTGTTGTTTTATCTGGAGTAGTCTTTCTTTAGTCCGTTTTTATTTTTGCTAAGAGCACTTTTTAAAAGAAATCAATAACAACGCTGAAAGGCAATGATAGACAATGTGTACGCCGACGTACCGGTGTGTCAAATACACACACACACACACACATGCAAACACATACATAGCAATAGCATAATCTTTACAGAACACTGCTGTCCCTCACACACAATCCTATAACCCCCACCCACCAGGACCTTTCCTCTCATGGGCCTTCAGATAACCCATCAAACTCGCTGCAGATCCACAAAGTTTGATACATTACAAATATGACTTAGGAAGGACGTCCTTCCCGTTGTATCAGATGGACCGGATAGAATTTGATGCTTATGCACCACCATGTGTCTCGTAAGCTGACTTACAGACTTTGTTTCAGATTGCATAAGATACATACATAGCATAGACACATGCATACATACACACGCACGCACGCACACACACACACTTCAGTGCAATCTCTTGTAAAAATGCATTTACCCAACCCCTCCTCAAGATTTTTTAATCGGGGGTTAACAGGTTTACATACACATACATACATACACTTCAGTGTCATCTCTTGTAAAAATGCATTTACCCAGTCCCTCCTCACAAGTTTTTTTAAAAAGCTGAGTTTAACAGGTTTGAATTCAGAGGTTTCCTCATTCTCCTAGACTGGTTGCCTAGCCAAGTTTAAAGAATCCAGTCTGCCCTACTATTTACCCATAGCTGGAAGGAGAATAGAACATGCATATACTACGACGAGTAGGATGTAACACCAGGTCAATTTCTTAAGCAGAGTTTAACAGGTTTGAATTCAGAGGTTTCCTCATTCTCCTAGACTGGTTGCCTAGCCAAGGTTAAAGAACCAAGTCTGTCCTAGTATTTACCCACAGCTGAAGGGAGAATAGATGTATACTTTTTCCAAAGGTATTAGCGCTATGTGAAATGCAAACAGCCTTCTCCAGGAATTGAACTCGTGTCGACGAGTCCATTTCCCACGACTCCATTGATACTTTATATGGTCCTATAAGTCTGTAAAGTTTTACAGTAAGCTGGAAGGAGGAAGAGAAGGAGCCCTCAACGTAATTTTGAGTAACAAGAGAACCCCTTTGGTTTCAATTCAGTTTTCCTTCTCCTAGATTGGTTGCCATACTAAAGCTGGTAATCCTTAACTATTTCCTCGTAAATTCCTACCATAAAATAAACTGAACCCTCAATTTATGTCCATGTTTTTGCAATAAATGTTTTATTTTTCTTGCACCCGTTATTTTACAATACTAAATATATTTTCTTTATTTATCTTAATATTCACTTCAATGTGTATATTCTAAAAAATTTTATTTTGTGAGAATGTTTAGTTTTAAAGTGGGGGCTCGTTTTACAATTTAGGCACAAATTGGATCCTCCTTTTATGACCGTAATTTTGTTTTTTCGTCGACGATGATTAAAATCTGACCTTTTTATTTTAGAGTACCAAAGCCAAAAAGAAAGGAAATAACAACAACAAAAGGAGACCCACTTTAAAACTAACCATTCTCACAAAATAAAAACTTTTAGAATATACACATTGAAGTGAATATTAAAATAAATAAATAAAATATATTTAATATTGTAAAATAAATGGGTGCAAGAAAAATAAAACATTTATTGCAAAAACACGGACATAAAATAAGGGTTCAGTTTATTTTATAGTAGGAATTTACGAGGAAAAAGTTGAGGATTACCCTGAAAGTTATAGAGCCCAGTTTGTGCTACTATTTACCCATAGCTGGAGGAAGAATAATTGGATTCAAACTTTTCCCAAGAGTATTATTAACGCAATGTGAAATGTTACAGTATTTTGTTGGCCACCCTATATAACGTTCCAACCCTTTTTATTATTTGGGTACTAATGTTATATAGGCCATTGCGGGTATATAAACAAGAGATCTTGTGTGATAGAGAGATAAATAGAGAGAGAGAGAGATAGAGACAGCGATAAATAGAGAGATAGAGATAGACAAATAGAGTTAGACATTGTCTCTATCTCTATATTTGACTTAGTCAAATAGAGAGATAGAGAAATAGAGAGAGAGAGAGAGAGAAATAGAGAGATAGAGAAAGAGACAAATAGAGATAGAGAGTAGATAATAAAGAGAGAGATAGAGAGTAGAGAAAGAGACTAGAGAGATTAGATAGAGAAAGAGACAAATATACCAATATATATAGAGAGAGAGAGAAGAAAGAAGACAAATATATAATATAGAGAGAGAGAAAGAGGGAACAAATATATTATATAGAGAGAGAGAGAGAGAGAAAGAAGACAAATATTATATATATAGAGAGAGATGAGAGAGAAAGAGACAAATATATATTAAAGAAAGAGACAAATATAAATATTTATATATATATTATAGAGAGAAAGAGACAAATAGTATATATATATATATATATATAGAGAGAGAAAGAGACAATATATATATAATAGAGAGAGAGAGAGAGAGAGAGACAAATATATATATATATAGAGAAGAGGAGGAAAAGAGAAAATATATATATATAGAGAAGAAAGAGACAAATATAATATAAGAGAGAAGAAAGAGACAAAATATATATATATAGAGAGAGAGAGAAAGAGACATATATATATATCCTATATTATGAGAGGAGAGAGAAAGAGACATTATAGAGTAGAGAGAGAGAGGAGAGAGAGAGAGAAAGAGACATATAGAGAGTGAGAGAGAGAGAGAGAAGAGACAATATAGAGAGAGGAGAGAGAGAGAGAAAGAGACATATAGAAGAGAGAGAGGAGAGAGAGGAGAAAGAGAGAATAGAGACGAGAGAGAGAGGAGAAAGAGACATATTAGAGAGAGAGAGAGAGAGAAAGAGACATATAAGGAGAGAGAGAGAGAGAGAGAGAGAAGAGAAAAGACATATAGAGAGAGAGAGAGAGAGAGAGAGAGAGAGAGAAAGGAGACATATATAAGAGGGAGAGAGAGAAAGAGACATATATTATAGAGAGGAGAGAGAAAGACATATTATATATATAAGAGAGAGAGCAGAAAGAGACCATATATATATTAGAGGAGAGATGAGAGAGAAAGAGACATATTATATAGAGAGAGAGAGAGAGAAAGAGACAATATATAGAGAGAGAGAAAGAGACATATATATAGAGAGAGAGAGAGGAAAGAGGACAAATATATATATAGAGAGAAGGAGAGATAAAGAGACAAATATAATAGAGAGAGAGAGAGAGAGAAGAGACCAATATATATAGAGAGAGAGAGAGAGGAAGAGACAAATATATATAGAGAAGAGAGAGAGAGGAAAGAGACCAAATATATATAATAGAGGAGAGAGAGAGAAAGAGACAAATATATATTATAGAAGAGAGAGAGAGAAAGAGAGAGAGAGAGAGGAGAGAAAGAGACAAATATATATAGAGAGAGAGAGAGAGAAGAGAGACAAATATATATAGAGAGAGAGAGAGAGAAAGGACAAATAATATATAGAGAGAGAGAGAGAGAGAAAGAGACAAATAATATATAAGAGAGAGAGAGAGAGAAAGAGACAAAATATATATAGAGAGAGAGAGAGAGAGAAGAGACAAATATATATATATAGAAGAGAGAGAGAGAAAGAGACAATATATATATAGAGAGAGAGAGAGAGAAAGAGACAAATTATATATATAGAGAGAGAGAGAAAGAGGACAATATATATATATAGAGAAGAGAGAGAGAGGAAAGAGACAAATATATATATATATAGAAGAGAGAGAGAGAGAGAAGAGAAATATATATATATATAGAGAGAGAGAGAAAAAGAGACAATATATATATATATAGAGAGAGAGAGAAAAGAGACAAATATATATATATATATATATAGAGAGAGAAAGAGACAAATAATATATATATAGAGAGAGAGAGAGAAAGAGACAAATATATATATATATATAGAGAGAGAGAAAGAGACAAATATATATATATAGAGAGAGAGAGAGAAAGAGACAAATATATATATATAGAGAGAGAAAGAGACAAATATATAGAGAGAAAGAGAGAGATAGACAAATATATAGAGAGAAAGAGAGAGATAGACAAATAGAGAGAGAGAAAGAGACAGAGATAAATAGAGAGACAGACAAATAGAGAGAGAAAAAGAAAATCAAGCAAAGATAGAGAAAGAGAGAAGAGCAAGCAAAGGAAACGAGTTACTATAATTCACCGAGAGAGAGAGAGAGAGAAAGTTTGAACATTCATTTGTTCGTAGTGACTTAAAAAGTAGTAATAAGTTGTGTTGTTGTAAGATAAAACGTAACATTGCAAACGCCGAGAGAGTTGGGAGGGAGGTCGGGGGTTTGGTAAGTAAGTAAGTTGTAAAAAACGTATATATAATTAGGTTTGCAACAGGCAATGGGCAATGAAGAGGCTAATATATAATCAAGGACATTTTAGTCTCTACGCCCACATTTGTACACACACAAGATGGATAAAAAAGAAGCGAGCGTGTACTACGTGTGCCACGTGACCTTACTCGGTTGCCCCGGGTAACGACAAACAAGCTTTCATGGTACTGGCTTCTCATTGACTTTTGAACGCGTTTTTTTTATTTGTTTTTCTTTTTCTTTCTTTCTTTTTTCTTTCTCAAGAAGTGGGTGACGCTGTGGCTCGTCTGGTAAAGACGTTAGTGTATTTATCTAAATACTATAGGTTTTTCTACTACTACTACTACTACTATTAACTAAGGGCCGGTTTAGCTCAGTCGGTATGGTGTTCGGCTAGGAATCACAAGGTTCTTGGTTCGATACCGGCCCTCGCCAACTCAGCGAATGAGTAGCACAGGGATCTGTGCGGTAAAGTGAGGAGCTGATGGTAGGTGTGGCGTTCCATCTCAGATTCTGAAATAATCTCCTTGGTCAACGCTATTGAAAAGGAGATAGACTCCCTCGCTGTTTGGCCGATACCAACATTAGGCCGCCCCGACGACTTTACTTTACTTTTTACTACTATGGGTTAAACTTGCAAATCGGTCGGAAAATTGGGGTGACCCAGAAAAAAACAGAACCCACAAATTTTGTAATAAAACTGTTAATTTTAACTAGGGGGGTTAGGGTTGGGTTTAGCGTTAGTGTAATGGGAAAATAAATATTTGGGTTCTGTTTTTTTCTGGGTCACCCTAATTTTCCGTCCGATTTGCAAGTTTAGACCTATGTCCTGGGCATGACGTCAAACTGTATCTAGTGGTGAGGTTCGGCATTTTTTTTTTTTTTTTTTTTTTCAGTTTTTTCAAATTACTATTTACCCATAGCTGGAGGGAGAGTAGTTAGATTCATACCTTTCCCAAGGGTATTAGCGCTATGTGAACTGTAGCTTCGTCCAGGATTTGAACTTGGAGTCGACAAGTCCATTTTATACCACACTTGAGATCTGGGGAGTGTGGAGTACCCCTTAATCGTCATTACTCCCAGGTCCACCCTTGCCCCAGAGTGGTAGTACTGTTAGAGTCGATGCGATGGGTTGAATAATAGGTTAAAAATGAATTTTTAATGTGTTAAAAATTTGAGATAAAAAATAAACTGATAATAACACCCAATAACAATGAATAAAACAAAATGTCTTCGGTATAACATAACCCAGCAAGGGTTGACATGCCATAAAATCCAACAAACCAACTGCTATCTATATATTAATACTGGTGTTCCTTAATCTTCCGACCGTTATCATCTTCAACACCCTCTGGTTTAAAAAGAAGACCGTCTAAATCGTTCAAGATGAAATACAAAAATGTAAATCCTAATTATCTGGTGTGCTTATCCGCCGAATTCTTATTTCTTATGGGTGTCGTCACCTCAGCTAAATAATGGACTATTCCGTTTTTTTATATTTTTTTATAGAAAGAATGAGAAGAAAAAGGACATGCTACTCTGAAAATATATAAAGAAAGAGTTGGGGAAAGATATAGAGTGGGTGAGCACGCGGAAGCGATGACTCCAATCTGTTTCGATCGAACCATATGAAGAAGAGAGGAAAGAAAGAAAAGCGAGAGAGTTAAATCAGGATTATTATAAGAAGTAAAAGGTCATCGGGGCGGCCTAATGTCGGTATCAGCCATGCAGCGAGGGAGTCTATCCCCTTTTCAATAGCGCTAGACCAAGGAGATTATTTTAGCGTCTGGGGTGGACCGTCATCATCTCCTTACTTTACCGCACAGATCCCTGTGCTACTCATACGCTGATTTGGCGAGGGCGGGTATCGAACTTGGAACCTTGTGGTTTCTAGCCAAACGCTCTACCGACTGAGCTAACCCAGCCCTGATTATTGTTATACTTATTCCATATTGTGAACTATTTGGCACAATAGCTCTTAAAGTAAATATATCAAACGTTGTCATAATTAGATTATCGTACTGAGGTATTTCCCCAGTTCCAGTTAGTTACCACAATTATTAGTGTGGGGTGGTGGTAGTAGTAGTAGTAATTGTGTTTTTTCTTTTTTTTTTTTGAGGGTCCTAAGAAGAAGAATGTCTATGACGTCACAGTTTAATGTTCTTAATAGAGGTGCACTTGCCACACAAAGCCAGCAATTTTCTTTTGTTTTCGCATTTCACTGATTTGAATCGAAAAAGCAATTAAAAATACAGAAGTCTTTGTAGTAATTATTATTACTATTATTATTATTATTATTATTATTATTATTATTATTATAATATCTTGTATTATCATAATTTAATATTTCCATTTTTAATACCTGTTCAATCAGCAGCACGGATTCCTATGACACACTCTCTCTCTCCACCCGCCCCTATCGGTTATTGTTCCTAGCAGGTCTTTAGGTACCACCAATTTTCCCTGTGAAATTACCCCCCACCCCCCCCCTATATTTAACACAATAAAACTTTCATAAAGATTAATACTATCTTGAAATTTTTTTTTGTACATTTGAAAGAAGAGATATCAAACAAACTTCTGATTTTTTTTTTTTTTCATTTTCTTTCCACTTCACCCTGTGATCTGCTGGAACCGCAATGTCTAACAGTTGATAAGTTCTCTATTTTTTTTCTTTTTTGTTAATCAATACTAGGTCTGATGTGGCTAGGATAGGACGATCCGTCTTTATCTCGAAGTCCCAGAGAATTTTATTCGTTTCATACTCAAGAACAGATTCTGGTTTATGCATATACCATTATATTGTATGGTCAAAATTTAATTTTTTTGCATAATTCCCAGTGGATCACCTTCCCAACCCAGTCGTGCCTAGCTTTGTATTCCCGCTGTGTTAGTTTGCTAGATTTGCTTTAATACATGGTTTATTATTATTATTATTATTATTATATCATCATCATCTCTTATATTAGGGAGCACCAAAGATGATGTAAAATCCGTATTTTACAAAATACAAAAAATCAGGGAATTATCCAATTTTATTGAAATTTTCAGTGTTGATTTATCAATTAATATAATGCATCAGTTATTTTATTTCAAAACTTTCTGATTTTTTTTCCAGGTTACTTAACTTTACCCACCCCCTATTTTGGGGCCCAAAATATCGGTAGGGTTTATAATAAATTCGAAACTAATTACAATATGACTTAGACAAAAATATTTGACCATAAATAATCAATTTAATTAATTTTTATTCGTTTTTAAAATGAAAAGCAGACGAAAATTTGGGTATACCTAACTTATTAACTACGAATTAAAATTCAATGATGCGATTTCTGCATTTATATAAAAGATATAGCGAAAATTTCACATTGTAGCGTGATTTTTGTTAACGCAGAGGCATGGTTGGGAAGTGACAAAATTTAACAGAGTAATTCTCGTTTTGAAAACACCGAATGTGGAAAGGCGGTGTATGGTGAATTTCCGGCCCCACTTGATAGAAAACCCGGTTGTCAGAAAATAAGAGATAATGATAATAATAACTAGTAGGACCTGTGGGTATACTACAGTATGATAATTTAATTATTACGTCTGATAGGTTTACTTAAGAACTCTGGTGAAATAGTTCAATATGTAAAAAGTATGATAATCTTTTCCTTTCTTTCCTCCTTTTCATTATGTTCTATTGAAATAGATTAGCGTTATCGCTTCCACACACTCTCTTTCCCCTACTCTTTTTCTTTCTTTGGAGGTATGGTGTAAGGGTTAGACATAGGAAATAAACTATGACTTTAGCCCTCTCCCCTCTACAGAAGATAATTTACCAAAAATCAGGGAATTATCAGATTTTAATGAAATTTTCAGTATTTATTTAACAAGGAACGATCTTTATGATGCATTATTTATTTTATTTCAAAACTTTCTCATTTGTTTCAGGTCGCTTAATTTTGACCCCCCTTATGTTGGGGGTGTAACTATTTTTTAAGTTGCATTTTATAAGTCAGAGTGGACCAAGGAGCAATGGTGATGAAGGGGTGCTCCACATTCCCCAAACCTCCAAAACTGGAACCTCACCATCAGATAGAGTTTAACGTCATTCCCAGGACATGTAGACCCACAGCCAGCGCCTTCTAGCACCCATATGATAAAAAGGGGTTGGGGCTTGCCATTAGGTCAATAGAGTTAGGAAAATCATATAGGTGCTAGGGCTTGACGTGACCAGCCGATTGATCAGAGGTGGCCTCTCCGACCGCCCGTCTAGCCCAAGATAGAGCCAAAGTGGAGTATTGCATGTCATGAATTGCTCATCCACCTGGACTCTATCCTTAAGCATCACACGTCGCCACCTACGGCCAACAGGTGGCACCATTGGGGGAGTCTTACCCCTCTGCAGAGGTGCAGTCGGTGCATTCTAACGCCGCAGCCGACAGGGCGGATACAAATTCTAAGAATCTATTTTACCAAGAGGTAGGACCCTAACAGATACAGCCACTCTGGGTCAGAGTGGACTTGTCTGCGGGGGGAGGGGTACTAGCTTGCAAAAAGTTATACCACTTTGTTTTCGTTTTTGGGTTGTTTTTTTTTCTCCCTCTATCCAGGTGATGCTGGGTAGTTGCTTCTAGTTTTAAATAATTTAGAGTTGAATGTCGAAATTTGAATGTTCTGGTTTGGAAAAATCCTTTTTTTTTTTTGCGCAGAATTCCTACGCAAACTAAAAATAGCGTAAGGTTATCTGCTACAGTTGCGTAAATATCACCACCTCATCTCAAAATCTCCGACAAATTATCCGAATGTTTCGTATTTCTTTTTTTTCCACTTTGTAATTTAATTTTTCTTTCTTTTCTGCTTCTTTTTAAGATGAATATCATCGAGGAAGTAAAATATTGATTTTTTTTTTTTTTTTTTTTTTTTTTTTTTTTTTTTTTTTTTTTTTTTTTCTCTCCTAAAATTTCATTTTGTTTCCTTGTAATATCTCACTCTTCTGAGTCGTGTTGAGTTAAATTTATCGACTGAATTGTATTTCTTCAAAAAATGTTGGAAAAAATTTCACCTAACCTGGCTTTTCTGATAGATTTTGGTGCGTAGAATTCATTGATGCCAAAGAAAGTGCTCAATTCGAAGGATTGGCAGAGATATGAACACTTAAAACCCCCCTTATAGTGCCTGAAAATCACAAATTTTGTGAAAATTTTAGGTGTCGATTTAAAAAAATTTTTTCCTATAATGTCATTTATTTTTCGAGGATATTTAAAGTTTCAATTTTATTGGCTTTTCTGATAGATTTTGAAGCGTAGAATTCATTGATGCCAAAGAAAGTGCTCAATTCTAAAAATTTGCAGAGATATGAGCCCTTAACTCCCCCTTATAGAGCTTATAATTTTGAGGCACTATAAGGGCAGTTTTAAGTGTTCATATCTCTGCCAATCCTTCGAATTGAGTACTTTCTTAAATATCATCGAAAATAAGTGTTTTTTTTTTTCAGACACTTCAGAAAATCTGAAATTTTTTAAAATTTTAGGTGTCGACTTTATTGGCTTTTTTAATAGATTTTGATGTGTAGAATTCATTGATTCCGAAGAAAGTGCTCAAATCGAAGGATTGGTAAAGATATGAACACTTAAACCCTCCTTATAGTGCCTCAAGAGTCAAATTCACAAATTTCGTGAAAATTTTAAGTGTTGATTTTTTTAAATTTATTTTTGTAAACCTCTTATAGTGTCTGAAAAAACATTTATTTTTGAGGATATTCAACCTTTCAATTTATTGGCTTTTCTGATAGATTTCGATGTGTAGAATTCATTGATGTCAAAGAAAGTGCTCAATTCTGAAGAATTGCAGATATATGAGCCCTTAACTCCCCCTTATAGAGCTTATAATTTTGAGACACTATAAGGGCGGTTTTTATCTCTGCCAATCATTTGAATTGAGCACTTTCTTAAATATTCTTGAAAATAAGTGTTTTTTCAGAAATTTCAGAAAATCTGAAATTTTGTTAAGATTTTAGGTGTCGACTTTATTGGCTTTTTTAATAGATTTTGATGCGTAGAATTCATTGGTTCCAAAGAAAGTGCTCAAATCTAAGGATTGGTAGAGATATGAACACTTAAAACCCCCCTTATAGTGCCTCAAAATTTTAAGTGTTGATTTTTTTGTAAAGCTCTTATAGTGTCTGAAAAAACACTTATTTTTGAGGATATTTAACCTTTCAATTTTATTGGCTTTTCGATAGATTTCGATGCGTAGAATTCATTGATGTCAAAGAAAGCGCTCAATTTTGAAGAATTGCAGAGATATGAGCCCTTAACCCCCCTCCCCTTATAGAGCTTAAAAACCTAAACGAACTGGATATTGAACTTACAGGGAGTAGTTTGGTGTCTGTTCTATGTGGTTTAAGCTCACTCATATGAGTCTCTAATCTATCTATACATATATAAAGGGCAGTTGTGTGTATATGTATGTCCGGAGGAAACTTTGAAAATCAAACAATTAACAACAAAGTTAATATATATACACATTAAATATCACCAGGGCTTGGTTTTTGAGCAAAAATAATAGGGATTTGATTTATGTTCGTGAAGATAATTAAAAAATAAACTTGTGTGTCTGTGTGTGTGTATCATTTATTTTCATAAAATATACTAGCAAATATATGCACCCTCCGGGTGCAAGTATTTAAGTTTTAATGTAATGAAATATCGTATTAAATTAGAAAGGCTAATGAAACTAAATAAGAATACAGATAAAAAGATTTGAAACAGAGAATGGTATAATCGAAAAATAGAACAACTGAAATTTACTCTTCCATCACTCTCGTCTTTCATTGTTATTTTTTCTAATTTAAGTATTTAGTTAAAAGAGGAAGTAAAGAATAAAATGACAGTTATTTTATCTTATTAATGGCTTTCATTTAAGATCTATTGAAGAGATTTTTGCTTATATTCATTAAAATAAAACCAAACAATTAGAAATCAATAATACTAAGCATATATTTATTAAAATCACATTTTTAATATCAATATGCAAATTAGCCTTCCCGTTCACACTGTAAACCGGTATTTTGTTGTATATATAAATATAATTGCATGTTGTTAGTATGTTGATATGGTTAACAGTATTAATAATGTAAACCAATTTTATTAATAATTGAGGTTTAAAAAAAATAAAATCATTGAGAATGTGATGTCATTAACTAAGGGAATTATGACTTGAGTAGGGATATAGTTTCGGTTACAGACAGAAAAACACACAATCTCCATTATAATAAGATGTATATTATAAGATAATAAGGTATTATTCGTTATTAAACTCTTCAGCATTGAACCACTGTAACCAAATACTTTGATAAGTTTTTTGTATTTTATTTAGTAATTAGACTCTTTTTATTTATTTTATTTTATTTTACTTTCCTTTCACTGGCCATTATACCACCCAATTTGCCCCACGCAGAGTTGGAGCAGATCCTGGGTGAACTGGGACACAGTCAGAAAAATGAATTTTATTTTGGAAGTCATCAAAAATTTAAAAAAATAAAACCGTCTACAAAATAAAATCTTTAATATTATATACCTGGAGAGCTTTAGACATACGTGTACAATATATATTATATATATATACACACAACACACACACACATTCGGCCCATCTATGGGTTAAATAGAAAAATGTATTTATAAAAAACTTGTATTATCCATTAAGAATTGATTTATTTCAAAACTTTATCGGCATTAAATGACCCACTGAGGTTGATATGCCACAAAACAAACAAAAACACACATTCGGATGTCATTTCCAAGGTGATTTGTCTGATGCAAAGCATCTAATACTTAGAAACCAGTGGTAACAAAAACCCATTGAATGTATAGATTATAATAATAATATAAACTTAACCACAGGTAAAAAGCAACTGCAATAGTAATCGAAAAGAGGGTTTCATCAGATGATAACCTTGTGATGAAGCTTGAGGTCCGGGCTGGAACATCATTACCATTAATCCTAAGACTCACACTAGTAACCCTCTGGTCACAAATATTTAAGTTTTAATACAATTAAATACTATATTAGAAAGACTAATAAAAAGAATAATTTCAAATATAGAAAGATCTTCTGTAGTCAGTGATTATCTCCCTTGATACACCATTGTTAGACTATTTTCTCTGTAAACTTGGAGTTCAGCCCTGTCGGCTGGGGTGTTAGAATGCACCGACTACACCTCTGCAGAGTGGTAAGACTCCTCCCAATGGGGCCACCTGTTGGCCGTGGGTGGCAACCCGTGATGCTTAACGATAGAACCCCGGTGGATGAGCAGTTCATAACTTGCAATACTCCACTTTGGCCCTATCTTGGGCTAGACGGGCGGTCGGAGAGGTCCCCTCCGATCAATCAGCTGGTCACGTCAAGCCCTAGCACCTATATGATTTTCCCAACCCTATTGCCCTTATGGCAAGCCCCAACCCCTTTCTTTCATATGGGTGCTAGAAGGTGGTGACTGAGGGACTACATGTCCTGGGAATGACGTTAAACTCTATCTGATGGTGAGGTTCCAGTTTTGGAGGTTTGGGGAATGTGGAGCACCCCTTCATCACCATTGCTCCCTGGTCCACTCTGACCCAGAGTGGTAGTACCTGTTAGGGTCCCATCTATGGGTTGAATAGAAAAACATGAGTTCATAAACAAAATTGTATTATCCATTAAGAATTGATTTATTTCAAAACTTTATCAGCATTAAATGACCTACTGAGGTTGATATGCCGTAAGACAAAACCAAACCAAACCACTTGGAGTTATATATACATATAGAGATTACAAAAAATATTTAAGATAATCGCAGGATATACGTCTTTTGATGTTTAGCTCTAAGGTGATTATGATATGCTGGATTATGATATGCTGGATCCCAAGTCATTTAGGAGTGAGGGGAAATAAGAGCAGATGCTACAGCTAAATCGGATCTAGATTTGATCCCCGACAATTTCAAGATACCATATACTGATTTGAAACCTAAAATTAATAGATTCCTTCATACAAAATGGCAACAACACTGGAATAACAACATCCACAATAAATTCTTCCTAATCAAACCTACTTTCGGAGGCTGGAGACCAACTTTAAGGAAGTCTAGAAAAGAACAAGTCATTGTATCTCGATTACGCATTGGTCATACACACTCCAATATACTCAAACAAGAACACCAACCACAATGTGGAACATGCAAACACCTTTGACAGTTAAACACTTATTCATGGAATGCAGGTTTCTTGCTTACATCAGAAACCGTTATTTTAAAGTAAACAATATGAAAGATCTGTTTGAAAATGTCAACATGGAGGATATTCTCTCTTTTTTGAAAGAAATAAAATTATACCATAGAATATAGACATGAAACAAATCAATACCATACAACATAATCCCCAATAATGCTAACACATTGTTAAAATCAATTACTAAAAAGTATAAATATAAATACACGATATATATAACTTCCTAACCGTTAGGCATGACATAACCCCAGACGGGTTGATATGCCGTTAAAATCGATAAACAAACAATGTCTTACAAGGCATTGTTAGTGAGGTCAATTTCTACTTAAGGATAAAAAAAAATGTTGGTGATTTAGTTGGTTGTTTTGTTTTATGGCATATCAACACTTTTTGGGTCATTTAATGCCGAACCAAGTGATTTTTTACAGTAACTGCTGTTTTTAAAAAAAAATATTTATTTTATTTTATTTTCACTGGCCGTTACACCACCCAAGTTGTCCCACGCAGAGTCGGAGCAGATTCTGGGTGAACTGGGACAACCTATTTATAAAACCAGTAGATTCTAGTTTCTTCACATGGTAAATTCAGGTTTAATTGCGACATAACAGTGATAGATCCAATTTGGCTCAATTAAATCAGTTTTCTCAAAATACGTTCTTCATGAGCAATTTAAACAAAACAAAAAAAAAAACAAAAAAAAAACGTATGTTTAGTTTTAACATGAACTCGTGTTAAAAAGAAATTTAAAAAAAAAAAAGAAAGTAAAATGAAAAAGACATCTAATGATAGGTTAGGAAACATTTAGTAAAAATAAAAAAAAAAGTAATGACGAGTAAATATCTTATCATAATGGCGATTCGGTGTCACTTTTTACATCACAATACCCTCAGGAATTGCTCCTCAGTCGGTAGAGTGTCCGGCTGGGAACTTCAAGGTTCCTGGATCGATACCAGCCCTCGCCAACTCAGCATATGAGTAGCACAGGGATCTGTGCGGTAAAGTGAGGAGCTGATGGTAGGTGTGGCGTTCCATCTCAAACGCTAAAAAAACAATCTCCTTGGTCTAGCGCTAGTGAAAAGGGAATAGACTCCCTTGCTGTCTGTCTGATACCGACTTTAGACCACCTGAACGACTTTACTTATTTAATTTATAGTCAAAATCATTGTAGAATAATCATACTAATTCTAATTACCATCGAATTGACAAGACAGCAAGCAGTCGTAACCCAATACGATTCTGGTATGCTGTAAAGACCACTGCAAAGTGGCAGGATTTATGGAGCCTCAGATGATCCTACAAACCAAGCAGCCAATCAGGACTCAGGGAATGGAATCACCCAAATGCATGAGTGGACTGTTCTGAATTCCCATAAGTACCAGTTGTTTTGACACTGGTTCAGTTGTGCTTGGCCAGTCACATTGTTCAAACCAATAGTAGACTGACTGACTGACTGACTGACTTCAATATGGCGCTGCGAACAGGATTATATATATATATATATATATATATATATATTAATGGGAGTAAATATGGAAATAAATCCGACAATATGAAGAAATTTGAAAAAATGAAGTGTTCCAAAAATAAGATGAATTTATTCATCAACGCTTAAACATTTCGGTTTATTTAAACCATCATCAGGATAGATTATGGGATGAAGAAATTGATGGATGTTTTGTAAAAAGAGTTCGAAAAAGCGTTGATAAATAAATTCATCTTATTTTTGGAACACTTCGTTTTTTCAAATTTCTTCATATATATATATACACACACACACACACAACTATATACCATCATTATACACACACACACACACACACACACACACAACTATATTCATTATATATATACACACACACACACACAACTATATACCATCATTATATATATACACACACACACACACAACTATATACCATCATTATATATATACACACACACAAACTATATACCATCATTATATACACACACACACACACACACACAACTATATACCATCATTATATATATATATATATATATACACACACACACAACACCATATACACATTATATACCATCATTATATATATACACATACACACACACACACACACACACAACTATATACCATCATTATATAACACACACAACAACTATATACCATCATTATATACACACACACAACTATATACCATCATTATATACACACACACACAACTATATACCATCATTATATATATACACACACACACAGACAACTATATACCATCATTATATATATATATATATATATATATATATATACACACACACACACACACACACACACAACTATATACCATCATTATATATACACACACACACACACACACACACACACAACTATATACCATCATTATATATACACACACACACACAGACAACTATATACCATCATATATATATATATATATACACACACACACACACACAACTATATACCATCATTATATATATATATATATAACACACACACACACACACTATATACCATCATTAATATATATACACATACACACACACACACACACAACTATATACCATCATTAATATATATATATATATATATATATATATATATACACACACACACAACTATATACCATCATTATATATATACACACACACACACACACACACACACAACTATATACCATCATTATATACACACACACAACACACACACACACAACTATATACCATCATTATATATATATATATATATATACACACACAACTATATACCATCATTATATATACACACACACACAACTATATACCATCATTATATATATACACACACACACTATACCATCATATATATACACACACACACACACACACACACACACACACACACACACATACCATCATTATATACTCACACACACACACACAACTATATACCATCATCATACACACACACACACACACACACCATCATTACACACACACACACACACACACACCATCATTATACACACACACACATCATTATACACACACACACACACACACACACACACACACCATCATTATACACACACACACACACACCATCATTATATACCACACACACACACACCATCATTATATACACACACACACACACACCATCATTATATACACACACTCACACACAACTATATACCATCATTATTTATTAACACACACACACACATACGATACATAACAGTGTAGCTATATGTAGAGTGGGCTAGACATTTTTCAAACAAATCAGACAAATGAATCAAAGTCGATACCAACCCACCCCTCACACATTGTCCGTCTTCTCCTATCCTTCCCAGCTCATTTTCTCTGCAATGCTGGTAGCAACTGGAAGCAGCAGTCTCAGTTCCCAAGATCAATCACCATTTCAAATAATGTCTCCAGCATGAGTCTCAAAGACTTCGAAACGCACCAAAGTTCCTGCAACAACAAAGAAATATCAAAGAACGGTTTTTCAGATATTCATGGAGGCGCGAAATCCAGGACAAGGCGTTTTGTGAATCACTTTGCGCTAATATCCTTTGGAAAAGCATGAATCCTTGTCTTCTATTCCTTCCCGCTATGGGTAAATAGTAGGGCAGACAGGATTCTATAGCTTTAAGGCAACTAGTCTAGGAGAAAGAAAACCCTGAATCCAAGCCTGTTAAACTGAACTTTTCTAATATATATATATATATATTTACAAATTCTTTCACATGAGCAGAATGCGATACAAGGTCAATTTATCAAGCAGAATTTAACAGATTTAAATTCAGAGTTTTCCTTCTCCTCAACTGGTTACCTAGTCAAGGTTAAAGAGCCCAGTCTGCCCTACTATTTACCCATAGCTGGAAGAAGAGTAGTTGGATTCATACCTTTCCCAAGGGTATTTATTTCCTATGACTAACCCTTACACCATACCCTCCAAAGAAAGAAAAAGAGTAGGGGAAAGAGGGTGTGTGGAAGCTATAACGCTAGTCTATTTCAATAGAACATAATAAAAAGATGAAAAGGAAAGGAGAGAGAGAGTTGAATCAAGATTATTATACTTTTTACATATTGAACTATTTCACCAGAGTTCTTAAGTAAACATATCAGAAGTAATAATTAAATTATCATACTGTAGTATACCCACAGGTCCTGCTAGTTATTATTATCATTATCTCTTATTTTCTGACAACCGGGTTTTCAATCAAGTGGGGCCGGAAATTCACCATACACCGCCTTTCCACATTTGGTGTTTTCAAAACGAGAATTACCCTGTTAAATTTTGTCACTTCCCAACCATGCCTCTGCGTTAACAATGTTAACTACAATGTGCAATTTTTGCTATATATTTTATATAAATGCAGAAATTGCATCATTGAATTTTAATTCATAGTCAATAAGTTAGGTATACCCAAATTTTCGTCTGCTTTTCATTTTAAAAACGAATAAAAATTAATTAAATTGATTATTTATGGTCTAATTTTTTGTCAAAGTCATATTGAAGGGTATTAGCACTGTGAAATGCAAACAGCCTTGTCCAGGATTTGAACTTGGGTCAACAAGTCCATTTCCTATGATTCTAACCATTAAACCACACACCTTCACGTCTAATATAGCTTGTTGGTTGTTTTGTTTTATGGCACATCAACTCCTGTGGGTCAATAAATGCTAAATACTGTCTTTATGTATACTAGCAAATATATGCACCCTCCGGGTGCAAGTATTTAAGCTTTAATGTAATAAAATATTGTATTAAATTAGAAAGGCTTATGAAACTAAATAAGAATACAGATAAAAAGATTTGAAACAGAGGGAGTATAATAAAAGATTTGAAATAGGGAGTATAATAAAAAATGGAACAACTGAAACTTACTCTTCCATCACTCTCGTCTTTCATTGTTATTTTTTCTAATTTAAGTATTTAGTTAAAAGAGGAAGTAAAGAATAAAATGACAGTTATTTTATCTTGTTAATGGATTTCATTTAAGAATTATTGAAGAGATTTTTGCTTATATTCATTAAAATGAAACCAAACAGTTAGAAATCAATAATACTAAGCACATATTTATTAAATTCGATTTTTCAATATTAATATGCAAATTAGCCTTCCCGTTCACACTGTAAACCGCTATTTTGTTGTATATATAAATATAATTGCATGTTGTCAATATATAGACATAGTTAACAGTATTAATAATGTAAGACAATTTTATTAATAATTGAGGTTTAGATAAAAATAAAATCATGGAGAATGTGATGTCAATAACTAAGAGAATTGTGACTTGAGTAGGAATATAGTTTCGGTTACAGACAGAAAAACACACAATCTCCATTATAATAAGATATTTTCTAAGTGAACAATTTCTTGGTAAATATTTTTAGTTGGTTGGATTTTATGGCATACAAACCCCAGTTGGGTTATTTTATGCTGAAGAAATTACTTTATTTATCCTTGTTGGGTATTCAATTTTTTTTTTTCAAACTCAATTTTTTTAGACACATTTTTGTAAACTCATTTTCTGCTCTATTTAACCCATAGATGGTACCTTAACAGGTACTACCATTCCGTGTCAGGAGGACCTGGGACCAATAGCATTGAAGGGGTACTCCACACTCCCCAAAGCTCCAAATTGGAACCTCACCATTAGATGCAGTTTAACGTCATGTCAACACTTGTTGGGTTATTTTATGCTGAAGATGTTTTCTTTTATTCATTCTTAATGAGTTGGTAATTCTTTAAAGTATTTTTCTATTTAACCTATAGATGGGACCCTAACAGGTAATACCACTCTGGGTCAGAGTGAACCTGGGACCATTATTGCACCTAAATATGACTTTCCTATGCATATATTGACATTACTTTCCGTAGATGAGATATTGCTACCTAGGTATGTGAACTGGTCTACTAATTTCAGTAAGCAATAAGTGGTGTAGCCATACAATAGTATTGCTACTGCTACAGCTTGTAAGAATTCTCGCTTCATCTTATCAGTGAGATCAGATTTCCATATGATCGATAATATGTATGTAGCAGTCAATGCCTTTCATATGCTTGTTTAAAACACATATGCGTTATTGTGCCTAAATAGGTCTATAGCTGTCCATGCCTTTCCTATGCATATATTGTCATCACTTTCTGTAGATGAGATATTACTACCTTGGTATGTGAACTGGTCTACTAATTTCAAAGGTGTACCATCCAGTGAAGAGATGTCTCCTTCTTAATCAAAATACATGAACTCCCTTTTATCTGAGTTCATTTAGAGACCAATGCCGTTTGCTGCTTACTCAAGGCTATGCAGCTGTGGTTCGGCTTGTGCAGGTGTATTTGCAAGAAGTGCTAGATCATCTGCATAATCTGCATATGTTTTAGTTTCTGTGGGATATTGCCGGCTTCTTGACTTTTAAAAATTTTTTTTTTTTTTTTTTTTTTTTTAGTGTGAAGCCTTTTCTTTGTACACAAGTGAATTTTGCAGACTGACCTCCTCCATTATATATTTAATATTGTTTTTTTTCTGAAGAATAATTAGAGTTCCAATACCGTTGAACTGGGAAGACAAGGCAACAAACGGTTGTAACTTAAATACAAATCCGAATGTCACAAAGTCTACTGCAGAATGACAGGATATATATAAGACTCCACAATGTCATTCAAATCAAGCAGTCAAGCAGCCAATCAGAACTCAAGGAATGGAATGACCCAAATCACCCAAATTCATGAATGGGTCATTCTTGATTTCTATATATATAGCAACTGTCTTGGACACTGCTTAAGTTGTACTCAGTTAGCTGCTGTTATTCAAACTAACAGTAGACTGACTTACTTCAATATTTTCCAAAAAGCGTGTATCACGTTCATTCGCTGCATCACGTTCTTTTGCTGCGTCACGAATAAATGTGATACACACTTTTTGGAAAAAAACAATATTTCAAGTTTAATTTCAAAATATTCTCTGTTTCTCTCTTGAAGAATCTGGATAAAAAAACATTCACATCTTAAAACAGTCACAATTATCATTCTGCTCTGAAGAAGATTTTCTGATGAAATCCAAGTATTGCCAATATTAGCAATGAAAAAGTTGTAAAAATAAATTCAATTTAACAACATCTGTGTTTTCATATCATTTTGTCTATAATATATATATATATATATATATATATATATATTATCTTATTATAATGGAGATTGTGGGTTGTCTGTCTGTAACCGAAACTATTTTACAATACAAGTCACAATTCCCTTTGTTATTTACATCACATTCTCACATTTTATTTTTATTTAAACCTCAATTATTAATAAAATTGGTTTACATCATTAAGACTGTTGACTATATCTACATGCTAATAACCTGCAATTGTATTTATATATACAACAAAATAGCGGTTTACAGTGTGAATGGGATAGCTAATTTGCATATTGATCTTAAAAAATTGATTTTAATAAATATATGCTTAGTATTATTGATTTTTAATTGTTTGGTTTTATCCTAATGAATATGAGCAAAAATTTTGGGAATAAATCTTAAAAGAAATCCATTAATAAGAAGAAATAACTGTAATATTATTCTTTACTTCCTATTTTAACTAAATAGTTAAATAAGAAAAATTTACCAATGAAAGACGGGAGTAATGGAAAATGACGGAAGAGTTAGTTTCAAAGTTGTTCTATTTTTCGATTATACCCCCTCTGTTCCAAATTTTCTTATCTGTATTCTTATTCAGTTTCATTAGCCTTTCTAATTTAACATGATATTTTATTATATTAAAACTTAAATACTTGCACTTGGAGGGTGCATATAATTGCTAGTCTATCTAATATGCCAAACTTGTTGGTAAACTCTTGTAGTAAGAAAAAACTCGGCAAATTGTTTGATTGTAAAAATATACTACCAAACATTTCCTGGGAAAAAAAAATTGCAAAAAAAAAAAGACCAGGATTAGTCGTACCAACCGAAAATAATCGTTTGATACTTGGCCAAAAGAAAAAACAATTTATATATATTCATATATATGAAAAAATATATACATATATATAAGATTTTTTTTGGATGTTTGTTTATTTAGAAACGTTGCTGATAAAGTATTAAATTTTTACTTGAAGGCACTTACAACGCATGTATCGCATAAAATTCGATACTTTTTCTTATAGAAAATAAACTTGACAAGTGTAATCCCAGTAAAGGATGGCTCGGTGTGTAGAATACCGTACAGACTGTTTCGACTTTATTAAGTCTCATCAGCGGTATATACTAACGATTTCCCTCCGACAGAATGCGTCTGCTGAGGTCCCGGTTTCGATTTCTGTCGGAGGGAAATCGTTAGTATATACCGCTGATGAGACTTAATAAAGTCGAAACAGTCTGTACGGTATTCTACACATCGAGCCATCCTTTACTGGGATTACACTTGTCAAGTTTATTTTCTATAAGAAAAAGTATCGAATTTTATGCGATACATGCGTTGTAAGTGCCTTCAAGTAAAAATTTAATACATATATATATATATATATATATGTGAATTTGATATATTGAAAAAACAAATGATGTTTACAAATGCATGGGATCATCAGGAGAGAATGTGCACTGTTTCGGGGCCTTCTCCTCAACAGTTTTAACTGCACATCGCCCCCCCCCTCACTGTTGTGAGGTCCCTCGGAATATCTGTATCGACCGTATGTAATAGATCGGTCTTCAACTAGAGTAAATACGGGATGAAATATATATATATATATATATATATAATAATTATATATTAAATTTTTACTTGAAGGCACTTACAACGCATGTATCGCATAAAATTCGATACTTTTTCTTATAGAAAATGAACTTGACAAGTGTAATCCCAGCAAAGGATGGCTCGATGTGTAGAATACCGTACAGACTGTTTCGACTTTATTAAGTCTCATCAGCGGTATATACTAACGATTTCCCTCCGACAGAAATCGAAACCGGGACTTCAGCAGACACAGTGAAACACTAGTATCGCCACGGCCACAGTACACAGCTGACCATCCTAGCGAAATTAAGCTTGTCAAATGATACTACACGCTTCTACCATAATAGGTAAGGGGGCGTTATTGAGAGAAAACTGCCAGGATACTCTAAAGCTAAAAAGTGCTCAATACCTAAGTAGAGCAAATAATAAAGTTAAACCTAATGAGTCCGATATACCTACTAACTACTGAAAATATATTTTATATATACTAGCAAATATATGCACCCTCCGGGTGCAAGTATTTAAGTTTTAATGTAATAAAATATTGTATTAAATTAGAAAGGCTAATGAAACTAAATAAGAATACAGATAAAAAGATTTGAAACAGGGAGTATAATAAAAAATTTGAAATAGAGGGAGTATAATAAAAAATGGAACAACTGAAACTTACTCTTCCATCACTCTCGTCTTTCATTGTTATTTTTTCTAATTTAAGTATTTAGTTATAAGAGGAAGTAAAGAATAAAATGACACTTATTTTATCTTGTTAATGGATTTCATTTAAGATTGATTGAAGAGATTTTTGCTTATATTCATTAAAATAAAACCAAACAGTTAGAAATCAATAATACTAAGCACATATTTATTAAATTCGATTTTTTAATATTAATATGCAAATTAGCCATCCCATACACACTGTAAACCGCTATTTTGTTGTATATATAAATATAATTGCATGTTGTCATTATGTAGATATGGTTAACAGTATTAATAATGTAAGACAATTTTATTAATAATTGAGGTTTAAATAAAAATAAAATCATGGAGAATGTGATGTCAATAACTAAGAGAATTGTGACTTGAGTAGTAATATAGTTTCGGTTACAGACAGAAAAACACACAATCTCCATTATAATAAGATATATATATTTGTGGGCGAGATAGGATAACAACTAATCTTTTCTCTTTTTCCATTTCAAGTCTTGATATTTTAAATATGCAATTAAAGTTTTTTTTTCTTTCCCTTTTATAAAACAAAAAAACAAAACTTCAATCCGAGCGGCCACCACTTATCTGTAAATAAAGATATCACGGCCGGGAAACATGTCATTGGTAATTACATTCAAATTGTCCTACTTAGTCCTCCTCATCTTTCTTTCTTTTTTTTTTTTTTCAACCCCACCCCCGCACACACACACTCTGTAGTGGTTGTTATTATTATTACTAGCAAATATATGCACCCTCCGGGTGCAAGTATTTTAGTTAAATTTTATAATAAAATATCATATTAAATTAGAAAGGCTAATGAAACTGAATAAGAATGTAGATCAAAAGATTTTTAACATTTTTTTATGATTGAAAAATAGAAGAACTTTGAAGCTAACTCTTCCATCATTTTCCGTTACTCCCGTCTTTCATTGGTAAATTTTCCTAATTAAACTGTTTAGTTAAGATAGGAAGTAAAGAATAATATTAGTTATTTCTTCTTGTTAAGGGATTTCTTTTAAGATCTATTGAAGAGATTTTTGCTTATATTCATTAAAATAAATCCAAACAATTAGAAATCAATAATACTAAGCATATATTTATTAAAATCAATTTTTTAAGATCAATATGCAAATTAGCCTTCCCATTCATACTGTAAACCTCTATTTTGTTGTATATATAAATACAATTGCCTGTTATTAGTATGTAGATATGGTCAACAGTGTAAGTAATGTAAAACAATTTTATTAATAATTGAGGTTTAGATAAAAATAAAATTATGGAGAATATGATGTAAATACCTAAAGGAATTGTGATTTGTATAGTAATATAGTTTCGGTTACAGACAGACAAACCAACAATCTCCATTATAATAAGATTATTATTATTATTAATACTCGTGTTTTTTAATTGGACAACCATGGTCTGACCCCCTCGCTTCATCTTTCCACCACTCTTTAATTCTTTCTATACTTTTACTGTGTAGCATGTCCCTTTTCTTCCCTTTCTTGTTTTATAAAAAAATGTAATAGCTGAAGTTATGACAATGATAAGAAATAAGAATCTGGCAGCCAAGTGACACCAGATAATCAGGATTTACATATTTGCATTTCATTTTCGATGGCTTTATTTTTAAGGGTTCTCTTTCCCCTTTTTGTCTCTCTTTTCTCCCTTTTTGTCTCTCTTTCTCCCTTTTTGTCTCTCTTTCTCCCTTTTGTCTCTCTTTCTCCTCTCTCTCCCCTCTCCCTCTTTCTCTCCCTCTCCCTCTCCCACTCTCTCTCCCCTCTCCCACTCTCTCTCCCCTCTCCCTCTTTCTCTCCCTCTTTCTCTCCCCTCTTCTCTCCCCTCTCCCTCTTTCTCCCCCTCTTTCTCTCCCCTCTCCTCTTTCTCTCCTCTTTCTCTTCTCTTTCTCTCTTCTCTCTCTCTCCCTCTTTCTCTCTCTCTCCCTCTTTCTCTCTCTTCTCTCTCTCTCTCTCTCTCTCTCTCTCTCTCTTTCTCTTTCTCTCTCTCTCTCCCTCTTTCTCACACCCTCTCTCCCTCTTTCTCTCTCCCCCTGTATTTTATTTCATTTTCTCACCCGTCTTTCTCACTTTCTCTCTATCTCTCCCCCTCTCTCTGTTATTTATTTCTCTCTCTATCTCTTGTAGTATAAAATAACTTGAACACAAAAGGAAAAGTAATTCATTATCATATGTACCAGATACTTATCTAGCACAGCTGTGCCAGGTAGGTGAGAAATATTAACAGTTTGGTTTCAGGAGTGGGGTGGGGGGCCTTTCCCCCACCCCCCAGGCAGCAGCTGCCACCTCATCTAAATATAGTCTGGGTTTATTATTCAGTGCCTGAGGTGCCCCTCAAGGGAATAGTCAACAGTAGAAAGCAATTTTTAAAAACTGTCACACATAAATCTTTATCTGTACATGGTGCTCACAATGAAACATTGTCTATTTTAGCTTAACGGGAAGCCGAAAATAAATACCACTGTTACGTTTTTAAGGGGCATTCCTTGGCCTTATAGCAGAAGCACTTATCTGGTGGAATTGGATCCTTGATAAAGAGTCCGTTGATAATGAATCCTTTGGTTATTAAAGTGTTCTCAGTTACTGGTATAGAGTCCTTCAATAATTGAAGAATAATCAGTTCCAATTACCATCGAATTGGGAAGACATGGCAACAAACAGTTGTAACCCAATACAAACCCGAATAGTTGCAAAGTCTACTGCAGAATGACAGGGTATTAATAAAACTACACTATTGGATTTTGTGTAAAGTATTCAACTCTGTTACAAGATGAATGCCAAAACTAAAACTAGAGTTTGGTAGGTGGCTTATATGGAGCTTTGGATTGTTCCATTATGAACTCGGGCAAGTTCACTTCCAGAGTTCTGATTGGCTGTTGGATTTCAGGGTTAGTAAGAACAGGGATAAGTACCCACTCTTCAGCCATCACTTTGCATTATGCCAGCAGCATGCAAGGACTGTATTTAGGTTACAGCTTGTCGGTTGTTTTCGTCTACTAACTCAACGGTAGTTAGAACTCCACTGCGACGGTGAGTATCAGATTGTTTCTATATCTGAAGGATAACTTCTACATACACAATATCATTCAAATCAAGCAGCCAATCAGAACTCAACGATTGGAATCACCCAAATTCATGAATGGATCATTCTTGATTTCTATATATACCAACTATCTTTGACACTGCTTCAGTTGTACTTAGCTAGCTGCTGTTATTCAAACCAACAGTTAGAATGCACCGACTGCATCTCTGCAAAGGGGTAAGACTCCCCCAATGGGGCCACCTGTTGGCTGTGGGTGGCGACCCGTGATGCTTAAGGATGGAGCCCAGGTGGATGAGCAGTTCATGACATGCAATACTCCACTTTGGCCCTATCTTGGGCTAGACGGTCGGTCGGAGGCCCCCTCCGATCAATCGGCTGGTCACGTCAAGCCCTAGCACCTATATGATTTTCCCAATCCTATTGCCCTTATGGCAAGCCCCAACCCCTTTTTATCATATGGGTGCTAGAAGGCGGTGGCTGCGGGTCTACATGTCCTGGGAATGACGTTAAACTCTATCTGATGGTGAGGTTCCAGTTTTGGAGGTTTGGGGAATGTGGAGCACCCCTTCATCACCATTGCTCCCTGGTCCACTCTGACCTGGAGTGGTAGTACCTGTTAGGGTCTCATCTATGGGTTAAATAGAAAAATGTATTTATAAAAAATTGTATTATCCATTAAAAATTGATTTATTTCAAAACTTTATCGGCATTAAATGACCTACTAAGGTTGATATGCCATAAAACAAACAAACAAATAATAATGAATAATATAATAAATAATAATAAATAATATAATTTTATTTAACAAAGCCTGCCTGCATGTACTGTAGTAGCATGTACGGTTTTGTTTAAAAATAATACTGTATTAACTCGCCATAAAAAATAATTCAATGGTTAAAAACACATAAGTTACATATTTAGAAAGATTATTTTATTCTCTTTTCAACCATATAAATATTTTAAAAATTGTACCAGAAACAAGCAATGAATTACTATATAAACTAGTAAGGTCTGATTCTGAACTTACATTTGATGTATCTCCATGCTGGAACCCATTATTTGGGGAATAAAAATTAGGGATATCAAGGTTTTTCGGTTTTTTAAAGTTTACCACAAGATTATTAAACAATGGCCTTCGCCCATTCAGCATATGAGTAGCACAGAGATGTGTGTGATAAAGCGAGGATCTGACAGTGTTGTATACTCTCTTTCTTTACTTCTATTATTCTTCTGCTCATCTTTGGTATCTTACGTTCTTCTTCTAGCGTCTGGTCTTCGTCTTGGCGACTTCGTGTCTGGTCTTCCATTGGGTATTTCTCTTTATCAGAAGCCCTGTGTCATTGGTAGTTTTTAGATAATAACCCAAGACTTCAATTTGCTTTTAGATCATATTTTATTCCGAAATCCCCACCAGATTACCTGCGCAGATTGAGTTGGCCGTACGCTTAACACGACTTACCACCTTCGTGGTTTTGGCTGATCTGATACTAAACTCTCCTTCTAATCTAAACCAGAAGAGGGTCTTCTCCACCGATTCTCACGGTATCCACCGGAAGGATCAGGATGAGTCAAGCCTTGTCATTCAATCCTTCAAGGCCACGGGCTGCAACTTATATCGGTCATTTTGGTTTCTACACTCCTGTAAATAAATGTTAGGTGACTAACAATTCTGTAACAATAGTAGGTTTGTGTAGAATAATCATACTAAGTTCCTGTTGAATTGGTAAGACAAGGCAACAAGTAGCCGTAACCTAATATACAGATCTAACTTTGTTGCAATTCTACTGCAGAATGCCAGAGTATTTATGAAGCCTCATAACATCATAGAAATCAAGTAGCCAATCAGGACTCAAGGAATGGAATCACCTAAATACATGAATGGACTATTCTTGAGTTCTATAAGTACCAGCTGTCTTGGGCCTAGTTCAGTGGTGCTTAGCCAGTTGCTATTGTCCAAACCAACAGAATACTGACTGACTGACCTCAATATGGCGCTGCACATAGGATTGCAACAAGATTAGATCCGTATTAAGTTACGGCTACTTGTTGCTTTGTCTTAGCAATTCGACGGTAATTGGAACTTAGTCTGATTATTCTACAATCGACTAAATAAACATCACCCATCAATGCAACTTATTTTTTCCTTTTTATTCACCTCCGTTTTTTTTTTTTTTCCTGAAAAATTTAAATATACAATGAACTTGATTCCTGAATCTCTAGACATGCATTAATCCGAGAGAGGGCTTACATGCTGTTTAAAATCAATCAAAGCACTTGGATGCCTTCTACCTCCCCCACAAGCAATGCCCTTATGCACCCCCCCCCTCTCGTGACTCCTAGGGGATGGTACGAACCCTACTGGGAAACAAGTACTCTTTCGTATCGATATTGGTAGATGATGGTTACTGCTACACATTTCAAAAAAAATCTTTTATCAATAACTTCAGCAGTTGTATAAGGGAGGTTAGAGTTAGGTTATAAACTGAGAATACAAAGCTCTCCACCCCCCATAGTCTGAAGATCCCATTAGTGAGAAACTGTCAGTAACCAGGTGTTGATTCTATATCTACGCTACTTTAGCTCGAATATAAATGTTCCATCAAATATATTGAACACTATCTGCTTGGAAATATAAGCACCCATATTATCCACGAAAGACACACACACACACACACATATATATATATATATATATATATATATATATATATATATATACACACACATATATACACATGGTCTGAAGATATACACACACACACACACACACACATATATATATACATGGTCTGAATATACATACACACATGTATATACACATGACCTGCATATACATACACACACACATGTATATATACATGGTCTGAATATACACACACACATGTATATATACATGGTCTGAATATACACATACACATGACCTGCATATACATACACACACACATGTATATACTCATGGCCTGCATATACATACACACATGTATATACTCATGGCCTGCATATACATACACACATGTATATACACATGGCCTGCATATACATACACACATGTATATGCACATGGCCTGCATATACATACACACATGTATATACACATGGCCTGCATATACATACACACACACACATATATATACATGGTCGGAATATACATACACACATGTATATACACATGGCCTGCATATACATACACACACATAAATATATATACATGGTCTGAAGATATATATACATACACACATAAATATATATACATGGTCTGAAGATATATATACATACACACATATATATATATACATGGTCTGAAGATATATATACATACACATAAATATATATACATGGTCTGAAGATATATATACATACACACACATATATATATATATATATACATGGTCTGAACATATATATACATACACGGTCTGAATATGCACACGTATATATATATATATATATATATATATATATATACACGCACATGGTCTGAAGATTACATAAGTGAGAAACTGTCAGTAATCAGGTGTTGATTCCATATCTACGCTACTTTAACTCAAATATAAATGTTCCATCAAATATATTGAGCACTATCTGCTTGGAAATATAGCACCCATGTTATTTACAAAATACACATGCATATATATATACACATGCGCGCACACACACACACACTCTGTGTCCATTTAGAATTAATTTATTGCAAAACTTTATCGGCATTAAATGACCCATTGAAGTTGATATGCCATAAAACAAACCAACAAACTAAATCAAATGATTGTTTGCTAAAGGCTTTTTTCCTGTTTAGTTTAATAACACAAAATTCATACTAAAATATTCCTTGGATTTAGGATAGTTATGTTTAAAAAAAAATCCATTTTAATTGAGTATCCATTGATGATGGTGAGGTCTGGGGAATGTGGAGTACCCCTTCATCACCATTGCTCCCTGATTCACTCTGACCCGGAGTGGTAGGACCTGTTAGGGTTCCATCTATGGGTTAAATATAAAAATTTGTTTATAAAAAAAAATTGAGTGTCCATTAAGAATGAATTTATTTCAAAACATTTCCGACATTAAATGACCCACGAGGTTGATGTGCCATAAAACAAACCAAATAAATAAACGTAATTGGTAATTTATGAGGAAGTGCGTCCCGGTCTCCTGCCTCAGAAATTGCTCCCCGGTGACTATTAAAATAACGTCCCCAGCTATGTCGTCTCAGATTTTCTTTTATTCATGTTTGTTTAATGTCTTGTTTTTAGTTTAAATAAACAAGAATTACGACAAAAAAGAAGCGACACCCCACAAATACATTTACTTGTAGAAAATATCTATCTATCTCCATTTGTTTATATCTATCTATATTATTTTGTTTATCTATCTATCTCGGTCTATTCCAAACTATATATCCATCTTCATATCTAAAACAAGAATTACGACAAATTTCTATAAATGAACAAGAATTACGACAAAAAAGAGAAGCCCCCCCCCTCTAAAATATATTTAACGCCCTAAGTTGGTTGTTTTCTTTCAAGTAACACCGACATAGCTGAGGACGTTATTTTAATAGTCACCGGGTAGCAATTTCTGAGGCAGGAGACCGGGACGCACTTCCTCATAAATTACCCATAATTGTTTTGATCAATACATTTCACGGCTGTTTTGTTTATCCTTCAGACAGTTGATCGAATTTTTATAAAATGCCAATTTTTATTGGGAATATGCGGACTGAATATTCACGGCACTAATTCCTAAATCGTTTTTTAAAATTATTGACTGTTGATTTGAGTTGCACTTCAGTGTGTTTAGATAGTAAAAAAAAAAAAAAAATGAATATGTGAATAGAAAAAGAAAAAATGTTAAAATCTAATAACAATTTGTACGCACACATTGGCTGTTTATTTGCAAAATACAATAAATCAAATTTGCAGGATTTTGTCTGACTTGATTTATTTCATAATGGCGAAGATAAATTTAGTCATTTTTAAATCAGATACAAAAAAAAAACAAAAACAAAAAACAAAAAAGAAATATGAAACAAAAGCAGAAAACAATTTACTGGCTGATCGAAAAAAAAAATTACCATCCATAAACTTACTCTCTCATATATGTGTCTATGTGTGTGTGTGTGTGTGTGTCTATGTATGTGTCTATATGTGTATGTGTCTGTCTGTGTGTATGTGTCTGTCTATGTGTGTGTCTGTCTATGTCTGTCTATATGTGTGTGTGTTTGTGTCTGTCTATGTATGTGTGTGTCTGTCTATGTCTGTCTATATGTGTGTGTGTTTGTGTCTGTCTATGTATGTATGTGTGTGTGTTTGTGTCTGTCTATGTATGTATGTGTGTGTGTTTGTGTCTGTCTATGTATGTGTGTGTGTCTGTCTATGTGTGTGTGTGTGTCTGTCTATGTGTGTGTGTGTGTCTGTCTATGTGTGTGTGTGTGTGTCTGTCTATGCATGTGTGTATGAGAAGTAAATACACAAGTGATGTGTTTATGATATGGCTTTTTTTTTTAGCCGACAATTTTTGGGAGAATATGTGCTTAATTGAAGTCGTGCCTAATTTTGAGGCGGGCATACCTATTTAAATGTAAGGCTAAACAAATCGAGAAAAATCAATGTGTATGTGTCTGTATGTGTGTGTCTGTCTATGTATGCGTGTATCTATGTGTGTCTATGTATATGTCTGTGTATCTGTGTGTGTCTATGTATATGTCTGTGTATCTGTGTGTGTGTATGTGTATCTGTGTGTGTATGTGTATCTGTGTGTGTGTGTGTATGTATGTCTGTGTATCTGTGTGTGTGTATATGTCTGTGTATGTGTGTGTGTATGTATGTCTGTGTCTGTGTGTGTGTGTATGTATATGTCTGTGTATCTGTGTGTGTATGTATATGTCTGCGTATGTGTGTGTGTCTATGTATATGTCTGCGCTATGTATGTCTGCGTATGTGTGTGTCTATGTATATGTCTGCGTATGTGTGTGTGTCTATGTATATGTCTGCGTATGTATGTGTGTCTATGTATATGTCTGCGTATGTATGTGTATGTGTGTGTGTGTCTATGTATATCTAACTTGATTTATTTCAAAATGGCAAGGCTATATTTAGTCTTTTTAAATAAGATACAAAAAAAAAAAAAAAACAAAAGCAAAAAACAATTTACTGACTGATCGAAGAACAATTACTAGGTTGTCTCCATCCATAAACTTACTCTCTCATATGTATGTGTGTGTTTATATATATATATATATATATATATATATATATATATATATTATTAAGTAAGTAAGTAAAGTCATCAGGGTGGCCTAAAGTTGGTTTCAACAAATCAATGAAGGAATCTATCCCCTCTTCACCAGCACTAGACCAAGGAGATATGTTTTTGCGTCTGAGGTGGAGTGCCACACCTACCATCAGCTCCTTACTTTACCACACCAATCCCTGTGTTACTCATACGCAGAGTTGGCAAGGGCCGGTATCGAACTAGGAATCTTGTAGTTTCTAGCCAAACGCTGTACCGACTGAGCTATCCCAGCCCTTACATGTAGAATTAAACAAAAGGCACTTCTCCTGTTTAACAATTTTATTAACAATCTTTTCAAGCTTTCTGGACAACTTTTTTTACATTTGAATGGAATCCCTGGATTAGTGCACCAAAGTTTTTATCCCAAGTACTTTTGGCACTTCGAAGTGCCATCATTAGGGGTGATGTGTTTGTGTTTCAGTTTTTTCAAGTTAGTAGTGGTGAGAATAACTAGGAGGGGAACTCGTAGAAATTATACTAATTATATTATATTACAGAGACCTTGTGGTTTCTAGCCGAACACTCTCGCCCTTATGGCAAGCCCCAACCTCTTTTTATCATGTGGGTGCTAGAAGGCGGTGACTGAGGGTCTACATGTCCTGGGAATGATGTTAAACTCTATCTGATGGTGAGGTTCCAGTTTTGGAGGTTTGGGGAATGTGGAGCACCCCTTCATCACCATTGCTCCCTGGTTCACTCTGACCCAGAGTGGTAGTACCTGTTAGGGTCCCATCTATGGGTTGAATAGAAAAACATGAGTTTATAAACAAAATTGTATTATGCATTAAGAATAAATTTATTTCTCAACTTTGTCGGCATTAAATGACCCACCGAGGTTGATATGCCGTAAAACAAATCAAACCAAACCAAACACTCTCACTACTAGTAACTTGAAAAAAAAGTTTATCACACTATTGTTAGAACATTTATTTATTTAGACAAAAAAACTTTTTTTTAAAAAAATACCAAAAATAATGATAAATTGCAACATCTCTGTAACAGGCAAAAAACTAAAAAAAAAAAAATTATTTTGTTATTTTCTAGTTGAGTAATATATTACAGAGTGACCCAGAAAAAACAGAACCCAAATTATCATTAACCCTAACCCTTGTTGGACTTAAACTTAAGAAAAAATAAATTAAAATTAACAGTTTTATTACAAAATTTGTGGGTTCTGTTTTTTCTGGATCACCCTGTAATATTATGTTACTCAACTAGGAAATGTAGAAGTTATCCTCCAGATATAGAAACAATAGGATACTCACCGTCGCAGTGGGGTTCTAACTACCGTCTAGTTAGTAGAAGAGAAAAACAGGCAAGCTGTAACTTAAATACAGTCTTTGCATGCTGCTGAAGAGTGGGTACTTATCCATGTCCTCACTCACCCTGAAAACCAACAGCCAATGAACTTGCCTGAGTTCATAATGGAACAATCCAAAGCTCCATATAAGCCACCTACCAAACTCTAGTTTTAGTTTTGCATTCATCTTGTAACAAAGTTGAATACTTTACACAAAATCCAACAGGAAATAACCATAATTTTTGTTGGAAGTTTGTGAACTGAATATTTGTGGCACTAATTGCTAAATTGTTTTTTTAAAATTATTGACTTGAATTCTGCATCACTGTTTGGATAGTTGGAAAAAAAAAATGAATAAATAAAATTTAAAAAAAAAAAGGTTGAAATATTTTATTTTTAAAATGACTGTCTTGCTTCTTGAATATGTCAACAAGATTTAAGAACAGAAAAAAAAAGGAATAATTTCTGACCATTGTAGAATAAACCTCATAGTCACTTCTATGGGAAGGGTGTTACTAGCATCCAGTAACCAGACAAAAAAAAAAGAGAACATAATCGAATACGCTCTGCACTAAATGCTTGAACACAGTCAAATATTCAGTTTATATAGATGAAAGTGTTCACTTTAAAACCAACAGCCAATCTGGATCCAGGAAATGAGCATAACCCAAATACACACATAGTAGGTTGTTTACATAGTAGATTGGACTATTCTAAGTGTGGATCCTCACAACATTCAATATGTTTACGTAAGAGCTATTGCAAAATAGTTCAATATGTAAAAAGTTTGATAATCTTGACTGAGTTGTTATTATGAATATTACCTCTACATGACCCAAACAGGATGACCCATCGAGATGATAGAAGCATTAGTTACTCAAAGATCAAATCCCATGGTCCATCGGATCACCTTTGAATTCGGTTCTCCTTCTCCTAGACTGGTTGCCTAGCCAAGGTTAAAGAGCCCAGTCTTCCCTACTATTTACCCATAGCTGCATGGAGAATAGTTGGATTCATACCTTTCCCAAGGGTATTAGCGCTATGTGAACTGTGGCTTCTGTAGAATACTGATAATTGTTATTCTGTGTTACTTTCACCCTTAGCCAGGATTGAACCTGCAGTCTGGAAATGACTGTTACAGATTGTTAACTATTGGACAGTAGGACAGTCAAACACCTCCTCAGCTTAATGGACTCTTCCTGGCAGCAGTGGCAGGAATTATTTAAGCTGTCATAGTGGGTTCATTAATGAACTGAGTTGAGGAAGTTTTGCAGTTGGTGTTCTTGCATAATTAGCTGATAATGGGAGTGTCACTGGGGGATCCTTGGCTAGCTTTAGTATAGTGAGCATGTAACCCATAGTCTTGATACCCAGTTCCTTAAGCATTGCACGATCCAGCATATGCAAGCTGGACCTTGCAATCTCTTCACTAGAAAATGTCTGGGCATAAGTTTTGGCAGAGGCAACAGATATGCCTGCCTCAATAAACAGCTTTTCCCATCCAGCTAGGTCGAATCCTGTTCGCAGCGCCATATTGAAGTCAGTCAGTTAGACAGTCAACAATTGGTTTGACTGACCAAGCCTAACATGAAGTTACTAGTTCATTAATGAACTAGTAACTTCATGTTAGGCTTGGTCAGTCAAACCAATTGTTGACTGTCTAACTGACTGACTGACTTCAATAGCTTCATAGAGTCCATTTCCTGCAACTCTAACCAGTACACCACTGTGCTTCCTTACGTTCTCTTTACTTTTTGTCCGGTTACTGGATGCTAGTAACAGCTTTCCTGTGGAGGTGAGTATGATGTATATTCTACAGGCCAAGTAAGTAATAATGTCAACACATTGAAGAATGAAAAAAGAAAAATCAGGAATCATTTCCGACCATTTTCTGTTTTCTGGGTGTGTCTCTCGGCGTTGATCATTATTGCAGAACGACCCACCCTTCACGACTTAGGCAGAGCTTCAAGCCGAGCCGAGTGGGACGGGGTTAGAAAACTCGAAAACATGTGAACCAAAAATAAACAAATTTGGATAACATTTTCTTTGAGGAAATTTGATATTGGGGGAAAATGTTTTTTAAACTTACGGTGTGGGCATATCGCTCATCACCATGGGGGTAATGTTTGTAGTCAGGTTAGACGAGCAGGCAATTACTGCTGTGTGGTGAGTTGAATTCTCACTGGGAACTCCTGAAATTGTAGCCTTGTGGCAGACTAAGTTCAGGAAATTTGATATTGGGGGGGGGGAAATGTTTTTCAAACTTACCATGTGTCCATATTGATGCTTGTAGTCAGGTTAGATGAGCAGGAAATTACTGCTGTGTGGTGAGTTGAATTCTCACTGGGAGCTCCTGAAATTGTAGCCTTGTGGCAGACTAGGTTCAGCTTGATAAATACATATGAGGTCTGTTAAAGATGGGAGGATATCTAGCCATGCAGTGGAGAAAGATTTTAATCTTCTTCATCGTCTGTCTCTTGGGACCCCACATGCATTAATATTAAATGGCTGGGTACTTTCTATGCCACTCTCATAAATGTGTGTGTGTGTATATATATATGTGTGTGTGTGTGTGTGTGTGTGTGTATATGTATATATATGTGTGTATATGTATATGTGTATGTATATATATGTATGTATATATATATATGTGTGTGTATGTATGTATGTATATATATATGTATATACAGAATTCTATGCGTGTGTGTATATATATATATATATATATAATATATATATATATATATATATATAATTAGTATGGGTACTATATATATAATAAACTAAACCTAATGATGAATCAGAGAATATCTACCTAGGTTTCTCCTAACGGATTATCAGGATAATTCTGACTGCCAAGTTTTGGTGCAAATTACATTTTATTCCCAAAATTCGTCACAAGGACATATACATAAAAAAACAAAATATAATAACTACAACAAACGTACCTATCTATCTATTTCTGTTCTCTATCTCATCTATCTATCTGTCTTGGTTAACTATTTATCTACCTACCTATCTCTGTTGGTTACCTATCTATCTATCTCTCTCTATCTTTCTCTCTGTTATCTATCTCTTCTCTCATCTATCTCTATCTGTTCTCTCTCTCTATCTATCTATCTGTTCTCTCTCTCTATCTATCTATCTGTTCTCTCTCTCTCTATCTCTGTTATCTCTATCTATCTATCTCTGTTATCTCTATCTATCTATCTCTGTTATCTCTATCTATCTATCTCTGTTATCTCTATCTATCTATCTATCTCTGTTATCTCTATCTATCTCTCTATCTATCTCTGTTATCTCTCTCTATCTATCTCTCTGTTATCTCTCTCTATCTCTCTCTATCTCTTCTCTCTCTCTATCTCTGTTATCTCTCTATCTATCTATCTCTGTTATCTCTCTCTATCTATCTATCTATCTCTGTTATCTCTCTCTATCTATCTATCTCTGTTATATCTCATCTATCTATCTCATCTATCTCGTCTATCTATCTCGTCTATCTATCTCTCTATCTATCTCATTCTATCTATCTCATCTATCTATCTCATCTATCTATCTCATCTATCTATCTCATCTATCTCTCTATCTATCTCGTCTATCTATCTCATCTATCTATCTCATCTATCTATCTCATCTATCTATCTCATCTATCTATCTCATCTATCTCATCTATCTATCTATCTATCTATCTCATCTATCTCATCTATCTCATCTATCTATCTCATCTATCTATCTATCTCATCTATCTATCTCATCTATCTCATCTATCTCTCATCTATCTATCTCTCTCATCTATATCTCTCTCATCTATCTCTCTCATCTATCTCTCTCATCTATCTCTCTCATCTATCTCTCTCATCTATCTATCTCATCTCTCTATCTCCTCTCTCTATCTCCTCTCTCTATCTCATCTATCTCTCTCTCTATCTCATCTATCTCTCTCTCTATCTCATCTATCTCTCTCTCTATCTCATCTATCTCTCTCTCTATCTCTCTCATTTCTCTCTCTCTATCTCTCTCTCTGTTATCTCATATCTCTCTCTCTATCTATCTCAGATAACGATTAGAGATAGATAACAAACAATCTCTGTTCATTATCCATCCATCCCAGTCTGTTCATATTTAACAATCCCAATCTGTGAATATATATTCACTTGTAAACATAAAGGTCTTATCTCTCTCCTTTTTGTTTTTTCTTCTTCTTTCATCGTCTTCTCTCCGTAACGTCTTGTCAGCCGTGATTCAGACACCTAACGCTATTCCACCCCCACACGCCCCACCCCGCTACGTATTTCTTTGCACCTCTTTTGCGACTGCCGCTTTTTGACTGCATTGCATTTAATCTTTATTGCAAACGAAGCCGACGATGACACGACTATTAGCTCCCTGGCAGCATGTCAGTCGGCTTCCGCAGGGATTAAAAAAAAAAAAAATTGGCGGGGTGAGGGGAGAGAACCAGGGTGATCCATAACTTCCGAAGCACTCTGACAGTGACTATTGATCTGACTGTATCGATTCCCACAACCTCCCCCCCCCTCTCTCTCTCTCTCTCCGCATTTTCCTGGATATTGATCGGGGAATGATTTATTACTTGCGTCGTATCTAATTGCTCACTTTAGCAAAGACTCCGCCTCCTTTTTCCCGTACTTCAGCTGCTCTTGTATGTCTACTAGCACCGTATCTGTCGAGGAGGAAAAAAAGGCAGAGAGAGAGATAAGGAATATAGAGATAGATGGAAGAGAGATAGAGAGATAGATATGAAGAGAGATAGAGAGATAGATATGGAAGAGAGATAGATATGGAACAGAGATAGATATGGAACAGAGAAATATATGGAACAGAGATAGATATGGAACAGAGATAGATATGGAAGAGAGATAGAGAGATAGATATGGAAGAGAGATATGGAAGAGAGAGAGATAGATATGGAAGAGAGATAGAGAGATAGATATGGAAGAGAGATAGATATGGAAGAGAGATAGAGAGATAGATATGGAACAGAGATAGATGGAAGAGAGATAGAGAGATAGATATGGAACAGAGAGATATGGAAGAGAGATAGAGAGAGAGAGATATGGAAGAGAGAGAGAGAGATATGAGAGAGGAAGAGAGATAGGAGAGAGATATGAGAGAGAAGAGAGATAGATATGGAAGAGAGATAGAGAGAGAGAGATATGGAGAGAGATAGGAGAGAGATATGGAAGAGAGATAGAGAGATAGATATGGAAGAGAGATAGAGAGATAAGAGATAGAGAGATAGATATGGAAGAGAGATATAGAAGATAGATATGGAAGAGAGATAGATAGATATGGAACAGAGATAGAGAGAGAGAGATAGATATGGAAGAGAGATAGATAGATATGGAACAGAGATAGAGAGATATGTGATAGATATGGAACAGGGAGAGATCGAGAGAGTGATGAATAGATATGGAACAGGGAGGGAGAGAATGGAGATAGCAAAGACTGCGTCTTTTTCCTTACTTCAGCTACTCTTGTATGTCTACTAGCACCGTATCTGTCGAGGAAAAAAGAGGCAGAGAGATGACGAAGAGAGATAGATTGATAGATAGATAGGGAACAGAGCTAGAGAGATAGATATGAACAGAAATAGCTAGATAGGGAATAGAGATAGAGAGCTAGATAGAGAGATAGAGAGCTAGATAGAGAGATAGATTGGGAATAGATAGGGAATAGAGATAGATAGATAGATTGGGAATTGATGAGGAATTGATAGATAGATGGGGAATAGAGAGATGGATGGATATGGAATATAGATAGATAGGGGAGATAGATATAGAATATAGATAGATAGGAGAGAGAGAGATAGGGAAGAGAGATAATCTAGGGAGTAGAGAGAGATAGGGAGTAGATAGATAGGGAATAGAGAGAGAGAGACATAGATATGGAAATGATATAGATAGATAGGGAATAGAGAGAGAGAGAGAGACATAGATATGGAAATGATATAGATAGATATGGAACGGAGAGATAGAGAATGGAGATAGCAAAGACTCCGCCTCTTTGTCCTTACTTCAGCTGCTCTTGTACGTCTACTAGCACCGTTTTCTGTGGAGGGTAAAAAAAGGCCGAGATAGATAGATAACGAAGATATAGATAGATGAGGAACAGATGGATGGATATGGAATGATAGATAGGGAACAGAGAGAGAGATAGATATGGAATATAGAGAGATAGATAGGGGATAGATAGATAGATGAGGAACGGAGAAATATATAGATATTTAATATAGATAGATATGGAATAGAGAAAGAGATTGATAGGGAACAATGAGACAGATAGATAGATATGGAATATAGATAGATAGGGGTGAGAGAGATAGATAGGGAATAGAGAAAGATAGATTGATAATGAAGAGACAATCTATACATTGCTTTAAATAAAAGTATTGCTCCTTTTCGTATTCGGTAATCACTATTCAGCTGTATTGCAAGTTGAATCTGCACAAAGCATCAGAATGTTGGTAGGTGGTTTATATACAGGTTTGGGCTGTTCCATAATGTACTTTGGCCAAGCTCATTCCCTGGATTTTGATTGGCTGCTGGCTTTCAGTGTAGACACTTGGATCCATAAAGACCCAGTACAGGGCCTGCAGCCTGTCCTTTTGTTAGTCTGGTAACTGGATGCTAGTTAAGCCTCCCTGTGAAGTTGAGTATATGTTGATTCTACAGTCTATACTGCACATTCAGCAAGTCCATTCGAACAGTGAGTTCAATCATTGTTGGATGCCCCATACTTGTGACCTTAAGTCGTCCTACATGTGCCAAACAGATCGGGTAAATACCTACTTAGGATCTGAGTTTATTATCTCAGCCACTCTGCTTCGGATTGGCGCATGGTGTCTGACTCGGATCGGAGTTCAGCATCTGGGCAGCTCTGCCTGAGATCGGGTCTGGGCAGCTCTGCCTCAGCTCTGTCTCAGATCATTTTAGCATCTGGGCAGCTCTGCCTGAGATTGGAGCGTAGGGTCTGGCAGCTCTGCCTGAGATTGGAGCGAGGGTCTGGGCAACTCTGCCTCGGATCAGTTTAGCATCTGGGCAGCTCTGCCTCGGATCAGTTTAGCATCTGGGCATCTCTGCCTGAGATTGGAGCGTAGGGTCTGGGCAGCTCTGCCTTGGATCAGAGCGTGGGTCTGGGAAGCTCTGTCTCGGATCATTTTAGCATCTGGGCAGCTCTGCCTGAGATCGGAGCGTAGGGTCTGGGCAGCTCTTCCTCGGATCGGAGCGTAGGGTCTGGGCAGCTCTTCCTCGGATCGGAGCGTAGGGTCTGGGCAGCTCTGCCTCGGATCGGAGCGTAGGGTTTGGGCAGCTCTGCCTGAGATCGGAGCATAGGGTCTGGGCAGCTCTGCCTCGGATCGGAGCGTAGGGTTTGGGCAGCTCTGCCTGAGATCGGAGTGTAGGTCTGGGCCGCTCTGCCTGAGATTGGAGCGTAGGGTCTGGGCAACTCTGCCTCGGATCAGTTTAACATCTGGGCAGCTCTGCCTGAGATTGTAGCGTAGGGTGGGCAGCTCTGTCTCGGATTGTAGCATAGGGTTTGGGCCGCTCTGCCTCAGATCGGAGCGTAGGGTCTGGTGTACACTGCCTCGGATCAGATTGTAGTGCCTCCTCTGTTTCTGCTTTATATCTTCGTCTCCTTCTTTTCTGTTCCTCCCTTTTGTCCCTTTTTATCTGTCTCCCCCCTTTGTCCCTATTTATCAGTCTCTCCGTTTTTATCTGTCTCCCCCTTTTTCTCCTTTACATTCTCTCCCCCTTTTTCTCCTTTACATTCTCTCCCCATTATCTTTGTCTCCCCTTTCTCTTCTCTTTCTCCATATCTTCCTTTTCTTTGTTTCTTTTAACTTTTTAAACATTTCTCCCTTTGACTTTCTTTTCACACAGCTTATTTCCCCTGAAGACAAATTAATACACAACTTCTATAATTCAATAATATTTAAATATTGGGAAAGCATAATCAAATTACGCAAACTTAAATTATATTATTATTGATCAAGAATTATTTTATATCACAAGAATAGAACATTTGAGGGTTTTTTTCTATCAAGGCTTGACAACTGTATAATTAACGGCAAACAAAATAAAAAAAAGAACAATAATTAACAGAAATCACCTAAAAGCAAATGTATTTTATATAGAAATTATGGCAAAATAAGAAAAAAATCAAATATTTTATTTCTTCCTAATATTTATAAAACTTTGCTTCGGCTGGTCATGTTAAGCCCTAGTACCTATATGATTGTCCCAACCCTATTGCTCTTAGGGCAACCCCCCAACCCTTTTTAACAAAGAAGTCCATGACCTGCAACACTCCACTTAGACCTTTACTTCGGCTAGACAGGCGGTTGGAGAGGCCCACTATGGTCATTCGACTGGTAATGTCAAGCCATAGCACCTATATGATTGCCCTGACCCTATTGCCCTTCTGGCGAGCCCAAACGCTTTTTATCATATGGGTGCTAGGAGGTGGCTGAAGGTTTTCATGTCCTGAATGAATTTATTTCAAAACTTAGTCGGTATTAAATGATCCACTGAGGTTGATATGCCATAAAAAAAAAAAGAAAAGAATAATAATTAACACAGCTTAACAGCTATGGTTAGTGGAATGAGAACAGGGTATCCCCGTGGACTGAATAAAGGGTTAGGTTCAAAGTTCCGTGATGGCTCTCGATTACGACAAGAAATACCTGTAGAAGGCCGGAGGGTACAATGGCCGAAACATTGTACAAATAACAATGAAGATGAGGACAATAGTCTGAATAATGCAAATAATACAAAAAAAAACAAAAAAAAAAACAATTAAAATTTAAATATTTGCACCCTACGGGCGGTGTATATATTTGCTACGACATATTATATATATATATTGTGTATGTGTGTGTGAAAGTCGTCGGGGTGGCCTATAGTCGGTATCAGCCAATCAGCAAGGGAGTCTATCCCCTTTTCACTAGCGCTAGACCAAAGAGATTATTTTAGCATCTGAGGTGGAGCGCCACACCTACCATCGGCTCCTCACTTTACCTTATATAACAATCTCTCTCTCTCTCTCTCTCTCTCTCTCTCTCTCTCTCTCTCTCTCACAACACACAGATTTATATGTATGACACTTTAATGTAAACAAACTCTTTAATAAAAAAAAAGTCGTCGGGGCTGCCTAATGTTGGTATCAGCCATACAGCGAGGGAGTATATCCCCTTTTCACTAGCGTTAGACGAAGGAGATTACCATCAGCTCCTCACTTTACTGCACAGATCCTTGTGCTACTCATTCGCTGATTTGGCGAGGGCTGGTATCTATTGAAGTCAGTTAGTCTACTGTTGGTTTTAATAACAGCAGCTAACTAAGTACAACTCAAGCAGTGTCCAAGACAGTTGGTATAATAGGAATCAAGAATGATCCATCCATGAATCTGGGTGATTTGGGTGATTCCATTCCTTGAGTTCTGATTGGCTGCTTGACTGCTTGATTTGAATGACATTGTGGAGTCTTATATATACTCTGTCATTTTGCAGTGGTTTGTAGTATTCGGGTTTGTATTCGAGTTACAACCATTTGTTGCCTTGTCTTCCCAGTTCGACGGTAATTGGAACTTTAATTATTCTTCAGTATCGAACCAAGAACCTTGTGATTCCTTGCCGAACACTCTACCGACTGAGCTAAACATTTTATTATTCCTAATTCCCTTTGTGTTCTATTTTAACGTTTTTAGTTCCAGATTTATTTAATTATTTGTTTACGCTTGATAAAGAAGAAAAGAGTTATTTATGAAACATATACAGTCGTTAACTTTGTTCGGCTTTAGCTAAATCTAACTCACTATTGATTTTTTTTTTTTTTTTTTTTTTTTTTTTTGCTATGGAAAATAACAACCACTGAATTTTCATACTCAATTATGCTGCAATTTATTCGCTGCACATGCAACATGCAAATAAACTGCAAAACCTATTTATGCGGATTTCAACCGTTGATAAAAAAAAAAAAATAATTAAGCCTAGTATTGCATAAACACTCAATCTTGTATTCATCCGCAAAATTATTTTATGCTGGAGTACAGCAGTTAGAATTTTTCTTTGTGTTTTTTTTTTTTTTTTTTTTTTTTATCGGGAGTCAAGTTAGGAATGGGAGGTGAGAGAGATTCATATGAATCTATGCTGTTCATCATCATATTAATAATTTGAATGATTAAAAACATATTCATTATAAACTCAAACCTTACACAATTATCATTCCACTGGACTGGAAATTGCTTTATTCTCAAAGTTTCATTTGTACTATTCCAATATAGGGGTGGTTTAGCTCAATCAGTAGAGTGTCCACAAGTTTCCTGGTTCAATATTGGCCCTCGCCAACTCAGCATATGAGTAGCACAGAGATCTGTGCTGTAAAGTGAGGAGCTGATGGTAGGTGTGGCGCTCGACTTCAGATGCAAAAACAGTCTCCTTGGTCTAGCACTAGTGAAAAGGGGATAGACCCCTTGCCGTCTGGCTGATAGGCCACCCTGACGACAACTTTTTACTTACTTTACTACTCCAATAAAAATCTTGGTTAAATCAAACTTAAGGCATAACACAGATTCTCAAAGATACATGGTTTAAAGTTAACTGACCTGAAAAAATGTAAAAGTTTTTAAATAAAATAACTGGTGCATTATATCTTTTGTTCATTAATATATCAACACTGAAAATTTATAGTCTCTGTATATTTATCAACCCCTCTGCAGGAGCAAGATACAATGCAAGTCGATTTTTGAAATAAAAGGCAACCCGAAACCGGTCTAGGAGAAAGAAAAACTTGTTCAAGAACCCAGTCTGCCCCACTATTTATCTCTACTATACTTGGATACATACCTTTCCCAAGGGTATTAGCACTATGTGAAATACAGATATATTGGCTCTTTGTATGTATATGGTGTGTATACACATGTTTGTGTAATATATATATATACGTCTGTATATGGTTTGTGTGTATGTATACATGTATATGTACGCATACATGTGGTGTGCGTGTGTATACATGTATATGTACGCATACATGTGGTTGTGTGTATGTATACATGTATATATTACGCATAGATGTGGTTGTGCGTTGATATGTATACANAAAGATCAAGAGTAATGATTAGTATGGCAGAAAAGGCCAGTATAAATATCATATCAGGGCAGCGGCATTGCCAGTGATTGGACAATAGGTTGCCTTCCCAGGTCACGTGCTTATCGTCGCAGCCTATAAGTAGGAGTAGATATCTACCACACGCATTATATCAGAAAAACTCCAACACAGAGTACTGCCAGCGATTGGCCAGAGTATGATCACATGGTTATCGCCAAGTCTATAAATAGGAGTGGGCATCTAGCACATACTCTTATTGAAAATTCTCAACAACGGTCTGCATAGATAAGCTAGATAAAAACAAGCAGACCCAAATTATGTATGCGGCTTATCTTGAGTTGGACATGTAGACAAAACAACCAACAAAAATGACTTGATCAACAATTAAATGACCAAAAGGTGTTGATATGCCATAAAACAAAACAACCAACAAAAAATGACTTGATTCAACATTAAATGACCAAAAAAGTGTTGATATGCCATAAAACAAAACAACCAACAAAAAATGCCTTGATTCACATTAAATGACCAAAAAAGTGTTGATATGCATGAAACAAAATTTGATAAATTCTTGAAAGTGTCTCTTTCTTTTGAAAGACCAGTGTATTAGGATGAGTCAAACAATTTCGGTACAAGGGTAGATTCATGGAATATCCAGTGAAGAAAGAATTTACACAAACAAGAATTCTAAGAGTTATAATATTAGTCATTGCTCTTCAACCAATTCTAAGTGGTATGTAACAACATATGTAAAAGAAAGAGAAAGAAAGTATGTTTATATATGTATGTAAGTAAATATAAATGGATTAGAGAAAATGCATAAAAGTGTTTGATATCATGTGTTGTATAGCCGACTACTACTGGCTACTGGACTTCAATAACCAACAGGTTTAAGGGTTCGGACAAACCACCAGGAATAGGGGTTTGAGGAGGAGCTTAGAATACACTGATTGTATCACCCCTTGCAGAGGGGTAAGACTCCCTCCCCTAGGAAAAAGGTTGTAGAATCAACATATGATACTACCTTCACAGAAGAAGCTATGAGAACTTAACTAGCGTCCAGTTGGAAGACAAAGAGCATAGATGCATTGGAGTAATGGCAGAACTTTATAAATTTTTTTTATCTCCTGTCATCTAAAAACAACCATCGATTTCTTCACCCATAATACTCCTGATGAAGGTTTAAAGAAACGAAACGTTTAAGCGTCGATAAATAAATTCATCTTATTTTTGGAACACTTGTTTTTTCAAATTTTCTTAATATTGTCCGGATTTATTTCCATTATTACTCCATATAATATATATATATATATATTATATCAATAAATTCTAACTTCAGCTTAATCTGATATAATGTAGGTTCCTGAAGAGATATCAATTGAAACTGTGGTAGTTCCATAGTTTTTTCCACAATGTTTTCTTTGTTTTTAAGTATTGATCCTTTTGATAGATTACTTTGAGGTGTAACACAGATTCTCAAAGATACTGGTTTAAAGTTGACCTGAAAATGTAAAGTTTTTAAATAAAATAACTGGTGCATTATATCTTTTATTTATTGATATATCAACACTGAAAATTCATTAATTCGGTTAATTCCTTGATTTTTAGTATTTCTTTCTTTCGGCGGGGTGACATATGATGGTGGAATTTAGATCCATTAAGTTCGATTTACACTTTTTTGGTTTTTTTAATATATTTATTTTGACATTTTTTTGTTTTTTTAGTTCTGCAATGCACTTATTTTATTAATTTTTTTTCTTTTATTTATTTATTTATTTTATTTTCTTTTTGCAGAGTCAGTTTGCAATGCACTTATTTTTTTTTGTTTATTTGTTTATTTATTTAGAGAGTCAGTTCTGCATGCACTTATTTTATTTATTATTTATTTATTTAATTATTTAGAGAGTCAGTTCTGCAATGCACTTATTTTTATTTATTTATTATTTTATTTATTAATTATTTAGAGAGTCAGTTCTGCAATGCACTTATTTTATTTATTTATTTTTTTATTTAGAGAGTCAGTTCTGCAATGCACTTATTTTTTTTTTATTTTTTTATTTATTTAATTATTTAGAGATCAGTTTCTGCAATGTACTTATTTTTATTTTTTATTTTTAATTATTTTAGAGAGTCAGTTCTGCAATGCACTTATTTTTATTTATTATTTTTTATTCATTTATTTTATTTAGAGAGTCAGTTCTGCAATGCACTTATTTTATTTAATTTATTTTTTATTATTTATTTATTTAGAGAGTCAGTTCTGCAATGCATTTATTTTTATTTATTTATTTCTATTATTTTATTTATTCATTATTTTTTATTTTTCAGAGAGTCAGTTCTGCAATGCACTTTGCAACAAACAAAACCTAATTTCAAAATCAATCTCCTCCTCATTACGTAAACTCTTTCATCTAATTGTATTTCTGCCTCGTCTTTCACTACGTTCAGTTAATCTGCTGATTAAATAATCTTTTGTTTGGATTATTTATTTATTTTATTTAAACTGGATTAGATGTTACGTGGCAGCTGGCAATGTTGTAGCACAGGAGGCACAAAAGGTCAATTGGTGTAAAAAGGGTTAATCCTAATTTGCAAACGAATTGGGATTTTTTTTTCTGCAACCCCTCCCTCCAACCTCCACCTTTGCGCTCTGATGGTCTGGTATTGATACCAATAACTTGATTGAAGAATTTCTGCCGATTCTTCCTTTGCAATGTCAGGAAAATAGCTCTCCAACAGATCAAATCCATCTATTACCAACTAGAAGTGGCTACCCAGCGTAACTTGGGTAAGGTGGTGGTGGTTGGTGGTGGGGGGGTTAAAAGATAGTCTCGCAGATCCGTTATTGTTGAATTGCAAGTTGGATCTACACAAGAAGCCCCATTAGAATCCTACGTAAAAAAAACCTGCGTTGATCCGACACTGTGAAAAGAAAAATAATGTCCTCTATTTAAATACTAAATACAAAATAAATTCCATGCTGTTATCATTTAAAATTCTTTTTTTTCTAGTTGAAGAATATCAAAGTTCCAATTACCGTCGAATGGGAAGACATGGCAACAAACGGTAAGGATCGGTTGTAACTCAATACAAACCCGAATAGTCGCAAAGTCTACTGCAAATGACAGGGTATTTATAAAACTACACAGTATCATTCAAATCAAGCAGCCAATCAGACTCAAGGAATGGAATCATCCAAATCACCCAAATTCATGAATGGATCATTCTTGATTTCTATATATACCAACTGTCTTGGACACTGCTTAAGTGGTACTTAGTTAGCTGCTGTTATTCTAACCAACAGTAGACTAACTGACCTCAATACTAATTATGTTCATGAATATGAATAAAATCTTAATTATTTTTGCTCAAAAACCAAGATGTAGTGATAGTGAATGTGTATATGTATTTACTTTGTCATTAATTATTTTCTTTTCTTAGTTTCCTCCAGACATACATGCATGCTAACTGCCCTTTATATATGGACAGGATATGATAAAAAATTCTTTTAAGTGTAGAAACAATATTCAATTACTGTCGAATTGGCAAGACAAGGCAACATGGAAGCTGTAACTCAATACAGATCTTACCTTACCTTGTCGCAAGCCTACAGCAGAATGCTAGATTATTTATCAAGCACCTTAGCACCACAGAAAACCTTCTTAAAGCAGACTCCTTCCCCACCTCGATATTCCCTCTGATGTCTGGTATTGATACCAATAACTTGATTGAAGAATTTCTGCTGATTCTTTCTTTGCAATGTTCCAGGAAAATAGCTCTCAAACAAGATCAAATCCATCTATTACCAATGGACACAATGTTTTGTAAGTGTAGAAGTAATATGCAATTACCATCAAATTGACAAGGCAACAAGGAAGTCGTAACTCAATACGGATCTTACCTTACCTTGTTGTGTCAAATCATCTATTACAAGAATTTTTTTTTTTTGGGGGGGGGGGCTAAATTTTCAATACAGTTTTCGTCCAAAAAATGGGTGATTGATACTAAAGTAATGTAATTATTAATTTTTTTTTAATTTAATATGACATTTTAAACTTAAAATTTTGCTGCTCATATTTTAAATAAATTTTATGTTAAGTTTTCATAGCAGAAATACTTGAAGTTTTTAAATAACGTAACTGATGCATTATAAAAAAAACATTAATTGATAAATTTATACTGAAAATTACATTAAAATCGGATAATTCCCTGATAGATTGATAAATTTTTTTCTATTGCAAAAGTTATATTAATTTTGTAAACACGCCATTTTTAAACAGCGGTTCAGGACGAACGCGATTGAAACACAATTTTTTGTAAGTTTAGAAGCAATATGCAATTACCATTGAATTGGCAAGGCAACAAGGAAATCGTAACTCAATACGGATTTTACCTTACCTTGTTGTAAGCCTACTGCAGAATGCTAGATTATTTATCAAGCACCTTAGCACCACAGAAAACCTTCTTCAAGCACTCTTCCTCCCCACCTTGATCTTCCCTCTGATGTCTGGTATTGATACCAATAACTTGATTGAAGAATATCTTCCGATTCTTTCTTTGCAATGTTCCAGGAAAATAGCTCTCAAACAAGATCAAATCCATCTATTACCAATGGACACAATGTTTTGTAAGTGTAGAAGTAATATGCAATTACCATCAAATTGGCAAGACAAGGCAACAAGGAAGTTGTAACTCAATACGGATCTTACCTTACCTTGTTGTGTTACATAATCTATGCATAGATTATTGTCAAACCCCTGTATTTCTGAAGGGATGGCCCCTTTTCATATCACGGGTGGGACTTTCCATGGAATATTACAGAAAGCCCGCGAAATATGTGAAGTCATATGGGACCTGGTTGGCTCTCAGTTTCAGCTTGGACGTCAGGCAGCAAGTTTTGTAAGTGTAGAAGCAATATGCAATTACCATCGAATTGGCAAGGCAACAAGGAAGCCTGTGAGAATACCCGTTCTGAACCCTGCACCTTCACTGCACGATGTCTCGACCCCAACATTGTGATGTTCTGTGCTGGCCGATTTGAGGCACGAGTCAGATGGGTTCACAGGGATTAAAAGAAAACAAAACAAACAAGTCTGTTAATAGGACACTGATAGAAGAGGGAGTTGTGACACTTAGGCAGTTTGTGGTAGCTCTGTCAGCTGGCAAGAAGTTGTTATGAGACTAAGTCGAATTACTGGCTTCACTGGCTAATTTCTACGTCTGCTGCTACTGTCGATATCACCCTCTGCCGGCCGAAAATCTAACTGTCTTTTTAGCTGGGACCATATATATATATATATATATATATATAATAATTCCACCCTCACCATCTCCTTTCTGACTAACCTTGCTGGACATTCAATCTCATCTACAGATGTTCTTTTGTTTGAAATATTAAAACGAACCATAATCATACTGGCACAACAGATAAACAAATGTCCTCATAATCAATTAACACAATGCCGAAATAAACCCAGGCCTCAGACATTTGTCTCGCTTGGATATCAAATATCTTCCCATCCGTTATTTATTTATTTATTTATTCATTCTTTTTCATTTCTTGGTTATTTTATCACTAGTGTTTACACACGATTCACTATCTCCTATCTACGTACGGATATATATATATATATATATATATATATATATATATAAAGATTTTTGGATGTTTATTTTTAGAAGCATTGTTGAATAAAGTATATATTAAATTTTTTTACTTGAAGGCACTTACAATGCATGTATCGCATAAAATTTGATACTTTTTCTTATAGAAAATGAACTTGACAAGTGTAATCCCGGCAAAGGATCGCTCGGTGTGTAGAATATCGTACAGACTGTTTCGACTTTATTAAGTCTCATCAGCGATATATACTAACTATACACACCGAGCGATCCTTTGCCGGGATTACACATGTCAAGTTCATTTTCTATAAGAAAAAGTATCGAATTTTATGCGATACATGCATTGTAAGTGCCTTTAAGTAAAAATTTATATATATATATTATATATATATATATATATACTACACACATGACCCCTTAGAGGCATTCTTTAGCAATGCATTTTAGTGCAATGCAAATGTCACAAGCCGTAACTCAATACGGATCTTACCTTGTTGTAAGCCTACTGCAGAATGCTAGATTATTTATCAAGCACCTTAGCACCACAGAAAACCTTCTTCAAGCACTCTTCCTACCAACCTCGCTCTTCCCTCTGATGTCTGGTATTGATACCAATAACTTGATTAAAGAATTTCTACCGATTCTTCCTTTGCCATGTTCTCGGCAATGGATTTCAAACCAAATCAAAACTATTTTTACCCAACCCCTTCCACAATGGATAGGATGTGACACGAGGTCAATTTTTAAGCAGAGTTTTATTAAGAGATTTGAATTCAGAGATTTTGTTTTATATCCAATTTTCCTAAATCAGTGTCTAGCTGTATACCTGTACAGTGATGCTGATAGCTTTTTGATTTAGTGTGTCCTAGGATGCACATATTTGCTTTGAATGAGTCCCCGGAAAACTTTATGGATTCTGTACCGTTGTGGTATATTTTCACGGTACCAAAATGATATAAGTAACGTTGTCCTTTTTTCAGGGCACTAACGATATCCGTCAGGTGGCGGCTGCGGCGTATATTGTATAGCGGGTCTCGTCCACGTGCCTCCAAATTCACAGTGCTAAAATGGTGTTGATAGAAATCATAACACGAGAAATATGTTGTCACAACTGCTAGCCTTTATTTCCAGGGTAGGTTCGTCTCGTGTGCTGTATCGGAGAGGAGGAAAGGCAGAAAGAGAGAGAGAAACTGTTAAACTACTGTGACCCCATACTAAGGTCCAGAGACCCGTCCGTTCCCCTAGGCGTCCGAAAGCAAAAAGAGAGTGATACATTTCTTCGTTGTTCCACGTCACTTCCGGTCAACACCCGACTTCCGGTTGCCACTCAATTCTCCGTTCGGGGTCACGCTACGGTCAAATCATCGTTCATCCTGTTTTGGCTCATCACTATTTTTTAAACCTTCATCATCTCTTATTTATTTCTTCCTTCCTCCCCCCCCTTCCATTAGTAGTCCTAGCTCACAAAAGTCAGGATAATATACCCATCTTACAACAATTCAAACTAAAGCCATCTAACTTCTACCTGTGTAATTCATTTCTAAGAAACTATTGAAATGTATTTACAGTTAGCTTGAAATGGTGAGGAATGAAAAAAGAAAAACACTGGGACGCATGGATATGATTTTACTGCGTCCTTTTAGATTTTTGTGCATAAGGGATGCAGAGCATGTACCTATCAGCATCTTTGCATGCATATATGAAAAAGTAACATAGTAGTCCTGGTAACCTATACTCAAAGGAAGCGCATGGTGTAATGGTTAAAGTCATGGGAAATGGACTCTTCGCCCAGAGTTCAAATCCTGGACGTGGTAATTGCATTTCACTTTGCGCTAATACCCTTGGAAGAGGTATGAATCCTACTCTCCCTCCAGCTATGGGTAAATAGTAGGGCAGACTGGGCTCTTTAACCTTGGTTAGACAACCAGTCTAGGAGAAGGAAAACTCTGAATTCAAACCTGTTAAACTCCGCTTAAGAAATTGCCCTTGTGTCGCATCCTGCTCGTGCGGAGGGGTTGGTAAATATATATATGAGAAGTAAACAAACAATGTGTTTTGATATGGCTTTTTTCTTTTTTTTTAGCCGACAATTTTTGGGAGAATATGTGCTTAATTGAAGTCGTACCTAATTTTGAAAATTGATTAATTAATAATTAATGAATTAGGCGGGCATACCTATTCAAATGTAAGGCTAAACAAATCAAGAAAAACCAATCTCTGTATGTACATTTCGGCCTATCAGGCCTCATCAGCAGAACTATAGACAGGAAGACCGCTTTGTGTGTGATTCGAACCCTGACTGTCAAGCTTTTCTTATATGTATTTACCAACCCCCTAATAAGTAACCTAGTAGTGTTATATATATATATATATATATATATATATATATATACTAGCAAATATATGCACCCTCTGGGTGCAAGTATTTTAGTTAAATTTTATAATAAAATATCATATTAAATTAGAAAGGCTAATGAAACTGAATAAGAATGTAGACAAAAAGATTTGAAACAGAGGGGGTATGATTGGAAAATAGAACAACTTTGAAACTAACTATTCCATCATTTTCCGTTACTCCCATCTTTCATTGGTAAATTTTCCTAATTAAACTGTTTAGTTAAAATAGGAAGTAAAGAATAATATTACAGTTATTTCTTCTTGTTAATGGATTTCTTTTAAGATTTATTGAAGAGATTTTTGCTCATATTCAATAAGATAAAACCAAACAATTAGAAATCAATAATACTAAGCATATATTTATTAAAATCAATTTTTTAAGATCAATATGCAAATTAGCCTTCCCATTCATACTGTAAACCTTTATTTTGTTGTATATATAAACACAATTGCATGTTATCAGTATGTAGATATGGTCAAAAGTGTAAGTAAAACAATTTTATTAATAATTGAGGTTTAAATCAAAATAAAATCATTGAGAATATGATGTAAATAACTAAAGGAATTGTGACTTGTATAGTAATATAGTTTCGGTTACAGACAGACAAACTCACAATCTCCATTATAATAAGATATGATTGGATATTACAGTAACTTATACTATGTTCAACCTCAAGTCACTTTATCCTTAGAGACCATCATACATCTATCTTGTAATGTACTCATTAAGGGTTTAGTAAATACATATACAAAAAGTAACCTAGTAGTGCTGGTAACATATACAAAATTTTTTTTTTTTTTTTTTTTTTTTCTGTTTTTTTTTTTTTTTTTTTTCAACTTTTTGGATTAGTATTTCTGCTGTACTTATTTTAAGCGTCCGTCATACGTCTATCCGGTAATGTACTTATTATAAAATACACTTATGAAAAAAAAGGAATCTCTATGACCTTGATGTAAAAACAGGTCTTATGCGAAATTACTTCTCGTTATTAGGACGATGACAAGAACTATTATTCTACTTAGTATAATTATTTGTGTAATCTTGATACGATCACATGATTAAATGGTTTTTAGACTGGGAGAGGTAAGTGTCCCCCTACCCTACCCCCCCTACCAGGTCATTGCTCGTTTTAGTTAGAAATGGCATCTCATTTCCTTGAATGTTGAGCTTGATTCTCATTAAAAATGGCCTTGTGCCAGCCTATGTTGTCTAGATATTTAGCCTGTTGGATGAGCTTGGTGGGGAAGTGAGCAAAGGGGGGGTGCAAGAAGAGTGCATGAAAGTGAGAAAGAGATTGAAGGAGAGAGAGTGTGTGTCACAGAGAGAGAGAGAGAGAGATTGGAGAGAGTGTGTGTCACAGAGAGAGAGAGAGAGATTGAAGGAGAGTGTGTGTGTCAGAGAGAGAGAGAGATTGAAGGAGAGTGTGTGTGTCACAGAGAGAGAGAGAGAGAGAGAGAGATTGAAGGAGAGTGTGTGTGTCACAGAGAGAGAGAGAGAGAGAGATTGAAGGAGAGTGTGTGTGTCACAGAGAGAGAGAGAGAGAGAGATTGAAGGAGAGTGTGTGTGTCACAGAGAGAGAGAGAGAGATTGAAGGAGAGTGTGTGTCACACAGAGAGAGAGAGATATTGAAGGAGAGAGTGTGTGTCACAGAGAGAGAGAGAGAATATGTTAGAGAGAGAGAATATGTTCAAGAGAGAGAGAGAGAGAGAGAATATGTTCAAGAGAGAGAGAGAGAGAGAGAGAGAGAGAGAATATGTTCAAGAGAGAGAGAGAAGAGAGAGAGAGAATATGTTCGAGAGAGAGAGAATATGTTCAAGAGAGAGAGAGGTGTATGTGTACCAGAGATAGAGAGAGTACATATGCTCAAGAGAAAGAAAATGTATGTTTACCAGAGAGAGAGAGAGACATGCGTATCAGAGAGAGAGAGTGTGTACATATGCTCAAGAGAAAGAAAGTGTATGTTTATCAGAGATAGAGTTGCATATGTTAGAGAGAGACGTTTATGTGTATCAGAGAGAGAGAGAGAGAGAGTACTTATGCTCAGGAGAGAGAAAGTGTATGTTTATCAGAGAGAGAGAGAGTGCATATGCTAGAGAGAGAGAGAGAGACGTTTATGTTTATCAGAGAGAAGAGAGAGAGAGAGAGAGAGAGAGAGAGAGTTAAAATCTCCTTGCTCAATTGCAGTGTGTATTTGTTAAAGAGATTAATCAGATAAGAAAAACTTTTGTACGACCTCAACTACAAAAAAAAACAAAAACAAAAAAATAAAAAAACCAAAAGAAGAAATGAAGAACTGTTTATCGTAGAAATTTCTGTCCGATACAAAATGTCTCTTCAGTGGACTTAATCATTTTTTGTTATTATGTTACAATTACAATTATAGTCGGCCCCTCGGGGTGGGGTGGGGTGTTGGATGAGGAGGCAAGGGTGGAGCCAATCCCTTGAAAATGAACTTGTAATAAGTGTTGATCATATTTTATGAGGAGGGAAAAGAGAAAGTGAAATGGAAGGTGTGAAGGCGAAATGGAAAGAAGAAGAAGGAGAGAGAGAGAGAGAGATGGAAGGAAGGAAAGATTGAAAGAGAAATGGAAGGTATGAAGGAGAAAAGGAAAGAGTGAAAGAGAGATGGAAAGAGTGAAAGAGAGATGGAAGGAAGGAAAGAGAGAGAGAAGGAAGGAAAGAGTGAAAGAGAGAGAGAAGGAAGGAAAGAGTGAAGAGAGAGATGAAGGAAAGAGTGAGAGAAGGAAGGAAGAGTGAAGAGAGATGAAGGAAAGAATGAAGGAGAAGGAAGAGAGAAGGAAGGAAAGAAAGAGATGGAAGGAAGGAAGGAAAGAAAGATGGAAGGAAAGAAAGAGATGGAAGGAAGGAAGGAAAGAAAAGAGATGGAAGGAAGGAAGAAAAGAGAGATGGAAGGAAGGAAAAGAGAGATGGAAGGAAAGAGTGATGGAAGGAAAGTGAAAAGGAAGGTGTGAAGGAGAAAAGGAAAGAGTGAAAGAGAGAGATGGAAGGAAGGAAAGGGAGATAGAGAGAGATGGAAGGAGGAAGGGAGATAGAGAGAGAGGAAGGAAGGAAAGAGTGAGAGATGAAAGGAAGAAGTGAGTAAGAGAGAGATGGAAGAAAGAAGTGAAAGAAAGAGACAGATGGAAGGAAAAAGTGAAAGAGAGAGAGATGGCAGGAAAGAGTGAAATAGAGAGAAGGAAAGAAAATGAAATAGAGAGGTGGAAAGAAAGAAAACTGAGAGATGGAAGAAATGTGAATGAAAGAAAAAAATTTTTATGAAAGAGAGAAGACGAAGAAGAGCATATGAAGGAGAAATGGAAGCGATGCAACAACGCGTCATATACTGCAGCGGTTTGTTTTTATAAATTCAAAGCTACTGTGTCAGCAATTTAGGCATGTGCACCGAGAGAGAGGAGGAGAGAGAGAGAGAGAGAGGGAGGGGGATGAGAGTGAGATGAGGTAGGTGGAGGGAGAGAGAGAGAGTGCGCGTACAGTATGTGATGTAATCCAATGTACCGTACGTTTATTTATGGTAGCAAATGATAGAATAGATTAATTATACATATATCTTACCACATTTATGATTCTCTCCCCTCCGTTTTTTGTCATTTTCTTTACACTTTCTAGTCTAGGTGTGTCGTCGACAATTTTTCACATTAGGCTGGGGAAAAAGAAAAGAAAAGAAATAGAAGGAAAGAAAGAAGAGTGACAGATAGATGGAAAGAGAGAGAAAGAGTAGATAGATGAGATATATAGAGAGAAAGAGTGAGAGATATAAAGAGAGATATAAAGAGAGAAAGAGAGTGAGAGATATAAAGAGAAAGAGAGAGAGAGAGAGATATAAAGAGAGAAGAGAGTGAGAGAGATATAAAGAGAGAAAGAGAGTGAGAGAGATATAAAGAGAAAGAGAGTGAGAGATATAAAGAGAGAAGAGAGTGAGAGAGATATAAAGAGAGAAAGAGAGTGAGAGAGATATAAAGAGAGAAGAGAGTGAGAGAGATATAAAGAGAGAAAGAGAGTGAGAGAGATATAAAGAGAGAAAGAGAGTGAGAGAGATATAAAGAGAGAAAGAGAGTGAGAGATATAGATGGAAAGAGAGAGTGAGAGATATAGATGGAAAGAGAGAGTGAGAGATATAGATGGAAAGAGAGAGAAAGATGGAGAGATATAGATGGAGAGAGAGAAAAGATGGAAGATATAGATGGAAAGAGAAAGAGAGAGAGAGAGAGATAGATGGAAGAGAAAGAGAGAGAGAGAGAGAGAAAGATGGAAAGAGAGAGAGAGAGATGGAAGAGAGAGAGATAGATGGAAAGAGAGAGAGATAGATGGAAGAGAGAGAGAGTGAGAGGTAGATGGAAAGAGAGAGTGAGAGATAGATGGAGAGAGAGAGTGAGAGATAGATGGAGAGAGAGAGTGAGAGATAGATGGAGAGAGAGAGTGAGAGGTAGATGGAGAGAGAGAGTGAGAGATAGATGGTGAGAGAGAGAGTGAGAGATAGATGGAGAGAGAGAGTGAGAGATAGATGGTGGAGAGAGAGTGAGAGATAGATGGAGAGAGTGAGAGGTAGATGGAAAGAGAGAGAGAGAGTGAGAGGTAGATGGAAAGAGAGAAATGGAAAGAAAGTGGGAGAGATGGAAGAAAGAAAGAGATTAAAAAAATGAAGGTGTGAAAGAGAGATTGAAAGAAAGGTGTGAGAGAGAGAAGGTGAGAAAGTCAGAAGAAAAGAAAGTGATAAAGATGGAAAGAAAATGGGAGAAAGAGAGATAGTAAGACAGACAGAAAGAGAGAGATGGCATGATGTAGAGAGAGATAGAAAGGAAAAAAAGATGTAAAGAGAGAGACAGAGATAAAAAGATGGAAAGAAGAGAGAGAGAGAGAGATGTAAGAGTGAATGAATGAAAGTGAATGTTAGGAAAGAAAGCAGAGGGAAGAGATGGAAAAAAATGAATGAAAGAAAAAGTTAGTATGAATGAGAGAAAAATGAATAGAAAATTCCCATTTAATTATTAATGGAAAATTACCGAATAACCAAATCTGTGTACGTTAAGCCTCGAAAAGTCGAGGATTGACTGTATGAATATAAGATTGGAGTGAAAGAAGATGGAAGGAATGAGAGTGGAAGAGAGAGAGATGGAAGAGTTAGATTTGCTGCAAAACTGCCCCTATTATTAATGCATTCAAAATGCTGAAGTATGTGTTATGTATCTCTAAGAAAGGAATATTTACATAGTACATGGTAGGAATAATCGGAAGCCCTCGCAGAACTTTGAACCCAAACCTTTATTCAATCCACAGGAGTATCCTGTTTTCATTCCGCTAACCATAGCTCGGGTACAGGTGTTAAGCTGTGTTGATTATTATTCTAAAAGAAAGATTCCTGAGTTCGAGAAGGTTCCTGAGTCTGACAAGAAATACCTGAAGAAGGCTGGAGGGCACATTGGCCGAAACGTTGTACAAATAAAATAAAGATGAGGACAATAGTGTGGATATTCCAAATAATACAAATTATCAAGCCTCATCTCAAAAATTCAGGAGGAGAGAGGTAGAATGAAAGGGAAAGATGGAAGGAATAAAAGTGAGAAGGAGGGAGTCTATCCCTTTTTCACTAGTGCTAGTCCAAGGAGAAGGAAAGAGCGGAGGAATGAGAAAGAAAATAAGAGTGAGGTAGAAGGAAAGAAAGTGAAGGAGAGAGGTAGAAGGAAAGAAGTGAAGGAGAGAGGTAGAAGAAAGAAGTGAAGGAGAGAGGTAGAAGGAAAGAAAGTGAAGAAGGAGTAGAGGAAAGAAGTGAAGAGGAGTGAGGTAGAAGGAAAGAAAGTGAAGAAGGAGTGAGGTAGAAGGAAAGAAAGTGAAAGAAGGTGAAGGAGAAGTGAAGAAGGAAAAAGAAAGTGAAGAAGGAGTGAGGTAGAGGAAAGAAAGTGAAGGAGTGAGGTAAGAAGAAAGAAAGTGAATAAGGAGTGAGGTAGAAGAAAGTGAAGGTGAGGTAGAAGGAAGAATGAAAGGAGTGAGGTAGAAGGAAAGAAAGTGAATAAGGAGTGAGGTAGAAGGAAAGAAAGTGAAGAGTGAATGAGTGAGGGAAGAAAGAATGAGTGAGGTAGAAGGAAAGAAAGTGAAGGAGTGAGGTAGAAGGAAAGAAAGTGAAGAAGGAGAGAGGTAGAAGGAAAGAAAGAAGGAGAGAAGTCGAAGGAAGAAAGTGAAGAAGGAGAGAGGTCGAAGGAGAGAGATCGAAGGAAAGAAAGTGAAGAAGGAGAAAGGAGGAAGAAGGAGAGAAGAAGGAGTGAAGACGAAGTGAAGGAGGAGTGAGGTAGAAGGAAAGAAAGTGAAGGAGGAAGGAAAGAAAGTGAAGAAGGAGAGAGGTCGAAGGAAAGAAAGTGAAGAAGGAAGAGAAGGATGAGGTAGAAGGAAAGAAGTGAAGAAGGAGTGAGGTCGAAGGAAAGAAGTCGAAGGAAAGAAAGTGAAGAGGAGAGAGGTCGAAGGAAAGAAAGTGAAGAAGGAGAGAGGTCGAAGGAAGAAGAAGAAGAAGGAAAGAGAGAGAGATATGGAATGAAAGTGAAGGAGTGGTAGAAAAGAAGTGAAGACAGAGAAGGAAAGAGTGGAGGAATAAGATAGAAAATGAAAGAGAGGTAGAAGGAAAGAAAGTGAATGAAAGAAAAAGTTAGTATGAATGAATTTGACTGCATATGTACAATATGGGAGTGACCATAAGCCCGGTCAGTTTTAGTGCGATTGGGGAGGGTCTCTGATGGGAGACATAGCTCAACTCGTCTGGTCTTTGCAAAGGACACTGTTGTCTTAATGAGTGATTTGAGGTGGGTTCACTTCAGTCTTGATGTCCAGTTCGCTGATAGAAATGCTGCTAATGCTGCTTGTTCCTATCACTACCAAGACGGTCACACGGAAGAGAATATTAATTTTGTTGACGTATTTTACGCACTGGGTGTGTTCTCCGTTAATGGGATGTAGTTTGCAACTGAATCAAGAATCGAGTAATGCTCTGTGTACGCCTAATCAAATGCTAACGCTCCTTCGTATTCCTTCCTTTATTTTTCATCTCTTTCTTGTTTTCTTTCATTCATACTCAAGTTTTTTCTTTTCTTTTTCAATTTCTTTTCCTTTTATTCTTTTTCTTTCATTCTTTTTTTGGTTGCCTTTCATTCACACTCAAGTTTTTTTTCTTTTCCTTTTATCATTTTTATACTTTTTCAATTTCTTTTTCTTTTTATTCTTTTTCTTTCATTCTCTTTTTTTGTTTCCTTTCATTCACATTTTTTCAATCTCTCTTTTTTTCAATCTCTCTTTTTTTCAATCTCTCTTTTTTTCAATCTCTCTTTTTTTCAATCTCTCTTTTTCTCTTTTTCTCTTTCCCTTTTTCTCTTTTTCTCTTTCCCTTTTTCTCTTTTTCTCTTTCCCTTTTTCTCTTTCTCTTTTTCTTTTTCTCTTTTCTCTTTTTTTCTCTCTTTCTCTTTTTTTCTTTTTTTTCTTTTTCTCTTTTTTTTTTTTTTCTTTTTCTCTTTTTTTCTTTTTCTCTTTCTCTTTCTCTCTTTCTCTTTTTCTTTTTCTCTTTTCTCTTTTCTCTTTTTCTTTTTCTCTTTCTCTCTTTCTCTTTTCTTTTCTCTTTCTCTCTTTCTCTTCTTCTTAATCTTCTTCCTCTCTTTCTTTTTCTTTCTCTTTCCTTTAATCTTCTTCCTCTCTTCCCCTTTTGCTCCCTCCCCCTCTTTTGCTCCCTTACCTTTTTTCTTCTTCTATATGATTGTCTCAACCCTTTTTCCCTTATGGCACTCCCCAACCTTTTCTATGCAGTGACTGAGGGTCTTCATATCCTAGGAATGACGTTAAACTCTATCTGATGGTGAGTTTCCAGTTCTGGAGGTCTGAGGAATGTAGATCACGTCTTCATCACCATTGCTCCTGGTAGTACCTGTTAGGGTCCCATCTATGGGTTAAATAGAAAAATGTGTTTATAAAAGAAATTGAGTATCTATTAAGAATGAATTTATTTCAAAACTCTTTTGGTAAATAACCCACAGAAGTTGATATGCTGTAAACCAAACCAAACCTCTTTTTGTCTTTGTCTGTTTCTTTAGTTTTCTTTCTTTCTTTCTTTCTTACACACACTTACTACATCTTTTTTGTATCTTTCTTTTATTCTCTTTCCTGATTTTTTTCTCATTCTTTTTGTCTTCTCTCCCTCTCTTGTGAACACGTTTTTTCTTGATTTAAAAAAAATGAGTAATTTTAATCCCTTTTCCCCCTCCTCTCTTTCCCCCTCTCTCCCTTTCTCCCCCTCTCTCCCTTTTCCTCTCTCTCTTTCCCTCTCTCTCCCTCTTCTCCCTCTCTCTCTCCTTTTCCCCTCTTTCTCTTGATCTCCCCCCTCTTTCTCTTCCTTTGATCTCCCCCCTCTTTCTCTTCTTTCCCTTGATCTCCCCCTCTTTCTTTTCCCCCTGATCTCCCCCTCTCTCTCTCTCTCTTGATCTCTCCCTCTCCCCTCCCTCTCCCATCCCTCCCTCTCTCTCCCTCTCTCCTTGATCTTCCCTCTTCTCTTTCTCTCCCCTCTCCCTCCCTCCCTCTCCCTCTCTCCCTTGATCTTCCCTTCTCTTTCTCTCTCTCTCTTTTCCCACTTCCTCTTTTGCTCCCTTGTATCATTCACTTACCTTTCCTTAACCTCTATCTATATTTTTATATTTTCTTCCTATATCACAGAACCTTCCTTTGTTTAATATTCTTATCTATCCAGACTTCTACTTTCACTTTCACTATCTTTCTGTTTTGTTTTGTTGTTTTTAAAAATCTCTACTTTCATTTTGACTGTTTGTTGTCACTATGCCAAAATGAGATTGCTTTATATAAACCAATCGGATTTCACTTCTCTTTTCTGACTCTATTTGCTTGATCTTGGCAACTCGGAATCAATGCCTGTTGCTTATACGATGTCTGTAATTTGGTGTTTGGCAGAGAAAACGGTAGAGGGGAGGAATTGGAACCAACATTTCTGGTTTGCATCATGTGATTTTTAATATGAATACATCCATAACTTCCTTTTCTACGAGGTGTGTCCAAAATGAAATTGAACTTTTTCAACAGTGAACCAACAAAGTATTTTAGCATGCTCGTGAGTGAAATGTTGTGCATCGGTGACCTTGACCTTAGACTGCATCATGACCCTGGTTAGAGCGTACTTAACGGACCTAAATTCCACAATTCTTTTAATGTGGAAGCTGAAGAAGAATTGATGAGAAAGGTGTTATAGGCATTTTAAAATGTGTTACTGCATTGGAAATTAATTTTGTTTAAGGATGGTTTTGTAAGATGGAAAGTGATAGAACTTGAAGATACAAACTCCGACAAAGGTTTGATAAACAAAACTTTTAATACGTATACAGCACATGGACAAAAGGGTACATAATACAAGGTGTACATATAAATAAAGATAAAGATACATTCATGAATGGTAAAAAGATAAACATAAAAGCCACAGACATGAGACTAGGAATAGTCCATGCTGTGTGAATAACTTAGAGTAATGTAAGGGGGGCCAAAGCCCCAACGAGAAAGGAGTAGACTGTGTCTAACCCATGTGTCTCGTAGTTTGAGGAACAGGAAAAGAGAGAGAGAAGCGTTTGAACCAGGTGCTTAAATACTATAGCCCCTGGTGAGAACAAGCAACAAATCAGGGGGAAGATAACTCTTACAGGCTAAATGGGAAGATAACTCTTACAGTTTGTATTGTTTTATGTATAAAGCTTCTAGTATTTGGAGTTTTTGTTTATTTTTTCTTTGTGCAGAATGCGTTTATTTTCCATTAGAATATTTCGTAATTAGAGTGGGGGCATGAATGTAATTTTAGGTGTTGTGAAATGGAGCTATTATCTGTTCAATGTGGTTGAGGTGAATCCAATGTATGTATTTTCATTTTCTGGGAGACTGCAATCTCCTAGGGACATTTTAATCTGTATACTACATTGGTCTCATTACGCTGACTTGTCTGGGGAGACTGAAAAAAACAAAAAAAAAAACTGGAACACATCACCCCTGATGATGGCATTTCAAAGTGCCGAAAGTACTCGGGACCTGAACTTTGGTGGACTTATCCACGAATTCCACCCAAATATTAAAAATTTGGCCAGAAAACTCGAAAGATAAAAAATAAAATTGTTAAACAGGAGATGTGTCTTTTGTTTAATTCTACACACACACACACACACACACACATATATATATATATATATATATATATATATATATATATATATATACAGATAATCTCTTATGTCTATTTTATTGCCTAATCCAGATTAACCTCCCCTCAGGCTTTAAACCTTCAGATTCAACCTTTTAACCGTTGACCTATTTTGTACGCCCTCTCGGTGAGGCTTAGTTTTGCTCAGTCGTATAATATCCGGCTCGGAACCACAAGGTTCAATATTGTCCCTTGCCAACTCAGTGTATGAGTAATGCAGGGATCTGTGCGGTAAAGTGGATAGCTGATGGTAGGTGTGGTGCTCCACCTCAGACAAAAAAAACAATCTCCCTGGTCTAGCGCTAGGGAAAAGGAGATTGGGCCTCAGCCTAGCCAAAGGGGTTCTGGCGAAAATCCAAAAGGTGTCTCTATCATTGTTTTATTCTAATACGTATTAAAATCAATCCTATGAATGATTTTATATAGAAACCAATTAAATATAATTAAAATAAGTGTAATCTTTTTATATGCGATCTTATTTAATTTCATAGTCATTCTAATGCAATATATTTCCTTACATTAAAACTTAAATATTAATGCGTGAAAGGGTTCGGGTTCATGTTCTTGCTAGCACACACACAAACATATATATATATATATATATATATATATATATATATATATCTATGGTAATATTATGGGTTTACACTCATAACTTGAAGTTTCATGGTAATCCAATCATCAGATGAGTCCAATGGTTGAGATGTTAAAAAACCAGTAATTTTTTAGCTAAAAAATTACTGGTTTTTAACATCTCCACCATTGGACTCATCTGATGATTGGATTACCATGAAACTTCAAGTTATGAGTGTAAACCTATAATATTACCATTACTTATAAATCTGCTCTGCTTTATTAGCATTGTGAACCTTTTCATGCCAATACTTTTCTCATGTTTTCATTCTCTATTCATTATATTATATATATATATATATATATATATATATATATATATATATATATATATACAAGGTGTGTCATAAAAGTATCGAGATTGAACCGTATCTACCAAGATCGAAAGAACAATGAATAGACTGTTAACTTTTCAGAATACAGAGTGTGTCATAAAAGTGCAGAGTTTGAAGCTGTATTTACCAAGATAGAAATGAACAATGAATGGAACGTTAATTTTTATCAGAATACAAGGTGTGTCATAAAAGTGCAGAGTTTGAAGCTGTATTTACCAAGATAGAAATGAACAATGATAGACTGTTAACTTTTTCAGAATACCAGGTGTGTCATAAAAGAGCCGAGTTAAAGCTGTATTTACCAAGATAGAAATGAACAATGAATAAACTGTTAACTTTTAAAAAAAAATACCAGGTGTGTCATAAAAGTGCCGAGTTGAAGCTGTATGTCCAAGATAGAAATGAACCAGAATACAAGGTGTGTCATAAAAGGTTTGAAGCTGTATTTACCAAGATAGAAATGAACAATGAATAGAACTTTAATTTTTATCAGAATACAAGTGTGTCATAAAAGTGCCAAGTTTGAAGCTGTATTTACCAAGATAGAAATGAACATGAATAGAACTTTAATTTTTATCAGAATACAAGGTGTGTCATAAAAGTGCCAAGTTTGAAGCTGTATTTACCAAGATAGAAATGAACAATGAATCTTTAATTTTATCAGAATACAAGGTGTGTCATAAAAGTGCCAAGTTTGAAGCTGTATTTACCAAGATAGAAATGAACAATGAATAGAACTTTAATTTTTATCAGAATACAAGGTTGTCATAAAAGTGCAAGTTTGAAGCTGTATTTACCAAGATAGAAATGAACAATGAATAGAATTTAATTTTTATCAGAATACTTTGAAGCTGTATTTACCAAGATAGAAATGAACAATGAATAGAACTTTAATTTTTATCAGAATACAAGGTGTGTCATAAAAGTGCCGAGTTTGAAGCTGTATTTACCAAGATAGAAATGAACAATGAATAGAACTTTAATTTTTATCAGAATACAAGGTGTGTCATAAAAGTGCCAAGTTTGAAGCTGTATTTACCAAGATAGAAATGAACAATGAATAGAACTTTAATTTTTATCAGAATACAAGGTGTGTCATAAAAGTGCCAAGTTTGAAGCTGTATTTACCAAGATAGAAATGAACAATGAATAGAACTTTAATTTTTATCAGAATACAAGGTGTGTCATAAAAGTGCCAAGTTTGAAGCTGTATTTACCAAGATAGAAATGAACAATGAATAGAACTTTAATTTTTATCAGAATACAAGGTGTGTCATAAAAGTGCCGAGTTTGAAGCTGTATTTACCAAGATAATGAACAATGAATAGAACTTAAATTTTTATCAGAATACAAGGTGTGTCATAAAAGTGCCGAGTTTGAAGCTGTATTTACCAAGATAGAAATGAACAATGAATAGAACTTTAATTTTTATCAGAATACAAGGTGTGTCATAAAAGTGCCAAGTTTGAAGCTGTATTTACCAAGATAGAAATGAACAATGAATAGAACTTTAATTTTTATCAGAATACAAGGTGTGTCATAAAAGTGCCGAGTTTGAAGCTGTATTTACCAAGATAGAAATGAACAATGAATAGAACTTTAATTTTTATCAGAATACAAGGTCTGTCATAAAAGTGCCAAGTTTGAAGCTGTATGTACCAAGATAGAAATGAACAAGGAATAGAACTTTAATTTTTTAGAATACAAGGTGTGGAATAAAAGTGCCGAGTTTGAAGCTGTATGTACCAGGATAGAATTGAACAATGAATTTGGCGTACTTGTCACTGTATCTGTGGAAAATCTGTTTCTCTTACAAAGTGGAGGGAGAGTAGGATTCATACCTTTCCCAATGGTATTAGCTCTAAGTGAAATGCAATTACCATGTCCATGATTTGAACTCGGGGCGACGAGTCCATTTCCCATGACTTTAACCATTACACCACGCGCTTCCTGAGTAGCGTATTTATCGTACCTTCTTGCTCTATACTTATCTCCCCACTCTCTTTTTTATGAAGTCATTGATCTCGGCTTATTTTATTATCTACCATTTAATCTCCTTCATCTCAATTTATTCATATCTCTCGACTTCATTTCTTATCTATGTATTTGTCTATTGCAGTTCATTCATACCTAAATGTATGAGTTTGCACATTTGGTTGTTCATTTAGGTTTTTTTTTTTTTTTGTTTAGCAGTAAATAGACTAATAACAAATAAGACAAAACATTTTTAACATAATTTTTTCCTAAACGCTCGATAATGTCCTTACTTAGAAAAAAAATTATACCACCATTTTTTTTTTTTTTGTGGATATTATGGAATTAGCATATTATGAGGTTGTTTATCTAAGATTTTTATTTTTTATTTAGCAGTAAATAAATTAATAACAAATAAGACAAAACTTTTTTAACGTAATTTTTTCCTTAACACTCGATAATGTCCTTACTTAGAAAAAAATTATACCACTATTTTTTTTTTTTTGTGGATATTATGGAATTAGCATATTATGAGGTTGTTTATCTAAGATTTTTATTTTTTATTTAGCAGTAAATAAACTAATAACAAATAAGACAACTTTTTTAACATAATTTTTTCCTCAACTTTCGATAATTTTTCCTCAATATTTGATAATGGTTTGGGTTACGTAGAAATTTATTGGGTGATTACTTGTTGCCTTGTCTTACCAATTTGACAGTAATTGGAACTCGGTATGTTTATTCTACAGGTTAGAAAAAAATTATACCATTATTTTTCTTGCAAATATTATGGAATTAGCATATTATGTGGTTGTTCATCTAAGATTTTTTATTTCTATTTGGCAGTAAATAGACTAATAACAATAAGACAAAATATTTTTAACATAATTTTTCGTCAATATTTGATAATGGCTTGAGTTATGTAGAAATTTATTGGGTGAGTAGAATCCAACTGTGTTGTGAGCTGAGTATGCTGTTGGTTTGAATAACAGCAACTAAGCACTACTGACTGGTGCCCAAAACAGCTGGTATTTATGGAACTCGGAAATACTGTATTCATGTATTTGGGTGATTCCATTCCTTGAGTTCTGATTGGCTGCTTGGTTTCTATGATGTTTTGATGCTTCATAAATACTCTGGCATTCTGCAATAGGATTGCAATAAGATTAGATCTGTAATAAGTTACGGTTTCCTTGTTGCCTTGTCTTACCAATTTGACGGTAATTGGAACTCGGTATGTTTATTCTACAGGTTAGAAAAAAATTATACAATTATTTTTCTTGCAAATATTATGGAATTAGCATATTATGAGGTTGTTCATCTAAGATTTTTATTTTTATTTAGCAGTAAATAGACTAATATCAAATAAGACAAAACATTTTTAACATAATTTTTTCCTCAACATTCAATAATGTCCTGACACCTCTGCAGAGAGGTAAGGCTCCCTCATTGAGGCCACCTGTTGGCTGTGGATGGTGATCAGTGATGCTTAATGACTCTATCTGATGGTGAGGTTCCTGTTCTGGAGGTTTGGGGAATGTGGAGCACCCCTTTATCACCATTGCTCCCAGTCCACTCTGACCCAGAATGGTATTTCCTGTTATGGTCCTATCATCTATGAGTTAAAGGGAGAAATGTGTTCATGCCTGAAAGAAGTAAAACTGTCATAAAAGCTTGAGGAAAAACAACCAAATATTATTTCTGATTTTTTTGACAATGAATTTAATTATTTTTCTCTGAATGTCTTAGAAAAATTATACCATTAATTTGAATAATTTAATCCGATTTGTTTAAGGAATATTTTATAAAGCCAGAATGTTTAGCTATTAAAGAAAAATATTCTGTGTCTTATATGTTATTAGTTTATTTACTGCTAGATAAAAAAAAAACTGAATATCTTCTGTGCTAATGTCATTGTTTAGATGGAACTACTTTGATGAAGAACATTGCTTTAAATTAGTAAAATCTATGCTTGAAAGAAATCCTGAGAAGGGGCTGCTAGATATTCTAATTTTGTGGTCAATTTCATTTTTTTCCCTTGAAAAAATCATATTTAATTTGAATAATTTAATCTGATTTAAGGAATATTTTATGAAGCCAAAATGTTCAGCAGGTAAATGAAGAATAATTAAAGTTCCAATTACCATCAAACTGGGAAGACAAGTCAACAAACGGTTGCAACTTAAATACAAACCCAAATAGTCACAAGTCTACTACAGAATGACAAGGGTATTTATAAGACTCCACAATATCATTCAAATCAAGCAGTCAAGCAGCCAATCAGAACTTAAGGAATGGAATTGCCCAAATCACCCAAATTCATGAATGGATCATTCTTGATTTCTATATATACCAACTGTCTTGGACACTGTTTAAGTTGTACTTAGCTGCTGTTATTCAAACCAACAGTAGACTTACTGACTTCAATAGTAAAGAAAACATTTTAGTGTTTAATAGTATTAACTACCATTGGAAAAGATGGAACCATTTTGATAAAGAATATTACTTTAAATTATTGAAATCCATGCCTAAAAGAATTAAAACTGTCATAAAAGCTTGAAGGTAAACACAAATGTTAGTTTGATTTTTTGACAATGAATTTCATTATTTTCCTTTGAATGTCTTAGAAAAATTATACCATTAATTTGAATAGTTTAATCCAATTTGTTTAAGGAATATTTTATAAAGCCAGAATTTACTATTAAAGAAAGAATGTTTTTTGTCTTATCTGTTATTAGTTTATTTACTGCTAGATAAAAAAAAAACTGAATATCTTCTGTGAAAGTTGGTACCATTTTAATAATATTATGATTTAAATAAGTGAAATCCATGTTTGAGAGAATTAAGGATGTTATAGAAGTTCGAGGAGGTGCAACTAAGAATTAATTCTAATTTTGTTGTCAATGAATTTCATTTTTTTTCTCAGTATGACTTTAAAAAAATTATACCATTAATTTGAATAATCAAATCCAATTTGTTTAAGGAATATTTTATAAAGCCAGAATGTTTAGCTATTAAAGAAAGAATGTTTTGTGTAACGGAGAATGAGTACTATCGTACTCATTTAGAAAAAGAGCAAGACATTGTCTTGCCTGCCGGAGTTGAACCCGTGCCCTCTGGAATGCAAAGAAATGTGATTCAGGCACTGGATGGACACGAGGTGTAATTCAGGTGCCCGGATGTTGGGGGACTGTGTCCATAAATAACAAGCGAGTGGAGCCCTGACGAGAAGCAGTTGGCCGCCGCGAGACGGCAGTCAGCGATGAAGCGCTTTGTGAAAACCCAACACAGAAATTGATTTTAATCTAACAAAGAAACAAAACTAAAAGGGGGTTGCGATTTTTCAGCTGCTAAAATATTTTGACGACGACGGCTTTTCAGCTGCTGGTCGACGACGAAGACTGTGTTGACCAAAAGAAAGTTTGGCCTGCGAGAAGAGAGTGACTTGCTTCTTTTTGGTCCCCCCTCAGCCGGAACTTGTTGACTCAAATATCTATTTCCCCCCCCTCTATTTTTTTCCTTCTATATTTTGTGTCTTATCTTTTATTAGTTCATTTACTGCTAGATAAAAAGAAAAAAAAACTTCTAATTTTTTATTTCATAATGTTTACCAGTTGTAGTATTAACTGTCAGTGGAACCTTTTTGATGAAGAATATTTATTTGAATTATTGAAATCAATGCCTGAAAGAATTTGGTTTCATAAAAACCTGGAAGAGGCAACTAAGAATTCTAATTTTGTTGTTAATGAATTTCATTTTTTCCCTCTGTATGGCTTAAAAAAGATCTAATTTGAATAATATAAACTTATTTAAGGAATATTTATTAAGGTAAAATCTTCAACTATTAAATATAAAATATTTTTTGTCTTATCTGTTATTAGTTCATTTACTGCTAGATAAAAAAAAAACTGAATATCTTCTGTGCTAATGTCATTGTTTACCATTGGTAGTATTAACAGTCATTCAGGAAAGTTGGTACCATTTTAATAATATTATGATTTAAATAAGTGAAATCCATGTTTGAGAGAATTAAGGCTGTTATAGAAGCTTGAGGAGGTGCAACTAAGAATTAATTCTAATTTTGTTGTCAATGAATTTCATTTTTTTCTTCTCTATTGCTTTGGAAAAAAAATTTAATTTGACTAATTTAATCTGATTTAAGGAATATTTTATGAAGACAGAATCTTCAACTATTAACTCTTAAAGTCTTATACCGCCTCATTCCACCTGGATGGAATGAATATTCATTTTCATAATCTACCCCAAATGATAACCTTTGTTTAATGTAATATTAAACATATTTAGAAGTCTTTGTTTAAATGTAATATTAAACATATTTAGAAGTCTTTGTTTAAATGTAATATTAAAAATATTTAGAAGTCTTTGTTTAAATGTAATATTAAAAATATTTAGAAGTCTTTGATTAAATATTAAACATATTTAGAGTCTTTGATTAAATGTAATATTAAACTTCATAATATTAAACATATTTAGAAGTCTTTGATTAAATGTAATATTAAACATATTTAGAAGTCTTTGATTAAATGTAATATTAAAAATATTTAGAAGTCTTTGATTAAATGTAATATTAAATATTTAGAAGTCTTTGATTAAATGTAATATTAAACATATTTAGAAGTCTTTGATAAATGTAATATTAAACATATTTAGAAGTCTTTGATTAAATGTAATATTAAACATATTTAGATTAAATGTAGAAGTCTCATATTTAGAAGTCTTTGATTAAATGTAATATTAAACATATTTAGAAGTCTTTGATTTAAAGGAAATAACAGGTAACTTTAAATGAAAAGGCTATTTTTGCCATTTTTTTGATACTTCCTTATGGGAATGGGGCTCTGGACATAGAAAATTCTCAACAAGATGTTAAGAGTTAAAGAAAAATATTTAGTGTCTTATCTGTTATTAGTTCATTTACTGCTAGATAAAACTATGTGAATATCTTCTAACTGTGCTAATTTCATTGTGCTAAGCATTGTTTCTTATCTGTTATTGGTTTATTTACTGCTAAATAATTTAATCTATTTTGTTTAAGGAATATTTTATAAAGCCAGAATGTTTGGCTATTAAAGAAAGAATGTTTTGTGTCTTATCTTTTATTAGTTCATTTACTGCTAGATAAAAAGAAAAAAACTTCTAATTTTGCTGATTTCATAATGTTTACCAGTTGTAGTATTAACTTCCATTGAAACCTTTTTGGTAAAGAATATTTCTTTGAATTATTGAAATCAATGCCTGAAAGAATTTGGCTGTCACCTGGAAGAGGCAACTAAGAATTCTAATTTTGTTGTTAATGAATTTCATTTTTTCCCTCTGTATGGCTTAAAAAAGATCTAATTTGAATAATATAAACTTATTTAAGGAATATTTTATGAAGGTAAAATCTTCAACTATTAAAGAAAAAATGTTTTTTGTCTTATCTGTTATTAGTTCATTTACTGCTAAATAAAAAAAAAACTGAATATCTTCTGTGCTAATGTCATTGTTTACCATTTGTAGTATTAACAGTCATTCAGAAAGTTGGTACCATTTTAATAATATTATGATTTAAATTAGGGAAATCCATGTTTGAGAGAATTAAGGCTGTTATAGAAGCTTGAGGAGGTGCAACTAAAAATTAATTCTAATTTTGTTGTCAATGAATTTCATTTTTTTTCTTCTCTATTGCTTTGGGAAAAAAATTTAATTTGAATAATTTAATCTGATTTAAGGAATATTTTATGAAGACAGAATCTTCAACTATTAACTCTTAAAGTCCTATACCGCCTCATTCCACCTGGATGGAATGAATATTCATTTTCCTAATCTACCCCAAATGATAACCTTTGTTTAAATGTAATATTAAACATATTTAGAAGTCTTTGATTTAAGGGAAATAACAGGTAACTTTAAATGAAAAGGCCATTTTTGCCATTTTTTATACTTCCTTATGGGAATGGGGCTCTGGACTTAGAAAATTCTCAACAAGATGTTAAGAGTTAAAGAAAAATATTTAGTGTCTTAACTGTTATTAGTTGATTTACTGCTAGATAAAACTATGTGAATATCTTCTAACTGTGCTAATTTCATTGTGCTAAGCATTGTTTCGTATCTGTTATTGGTTTATTTCCCAACCCTATTGCCCTTATGGCAAGCCCCAACTTTTTATCATATAAGTGCTAAAAGCTGGTGGCTGAGGATCGTCATGTACTGGGAATGACTTTAAACGATCTGATGGTGAGGTTCCAGTTCTGGAGGTTTGGTGAATGTAGAGTATCCCTTCATCACTATTGCTCACTGGTCCACTCTGACTCGGAGTGGTAGTACCTGTTAGAGTCCTATCTATGGGTTAAATAGAAAAATGTGTTTCTAAAAAAAAAAATGTGTATCGTTTTGTATGTTACAAGGAGTTAGGCCTAAGAAAGGGTGAATTTCCTTGTATGTTAAATCAATTTTCTTCATTGAAATTAACTGAAATTCTATTAATCAATTCCAGTCCCCCCAAAACAGCTTATTATAGTTAAAATTGCAAATCTTTGTCGAAATTAAAACGGAAATATTTTGCTTGGGCATAGATTTTAATGAATTTAATCATTACTAAGGACACGATTTATGTTATTTCTAAATTAAACACAAATAACAGTTAAAATTTAAGGAAAAAAAATAGATAAAATAAAACAGATGAATGATAAGACTCGTCAGAATGAATAAACATGTACAAACAAAAAACATACTTTCTATTTCAATATTACAATATTACAATGTTAAGTATCTGGTCGGCATCCTAGGTTCCAGATGTAATAAGTAAGTAAGCAAGCCAATAAGAATCCGGTGTTATAGTATTCCTTGTAAGTCCTTCGTCCAAGAGAATCCAAATGTCAATGAAATAAGCTCAGAATGTTGTCTCTATTAATACAGCAGAAGCAGCAGCAGCAGTGCCAGTGATTGGACAATAGAAATGCCTTCGGTGGTCACGTGGTAGTCAACGAGTCTATATTTAGGAGTGACCATTTGCCCCATGCCTTATATCACAAAATAATTCAACAGGCAACACATGCTTTTCTTAAGTATGGATGACCAAAAGTGTAATAATCCGTGATTTTTATGTTAATAAATTCTGGGAAAATATTTATCTCCCTTAAAAATTAGTTCTCTTGCGGCCCTCTGTTGGAAAATAACGTCCAATGAAAAATGGTTAAAAACACAACTAACGGTTAAAATTTAAGTAAAACATAACATAAATCGTGTCCTTAGTAATAATTAGATTCATTAAAATCTATGCCCAAGCCAATATTTCCGTTTTAATTTTGATGACAATTTGCAATTTTAACCCTTATTATAATGGAGATTTAGTGTCTGTTTGACTGTAACTGAAACTATGTCTCTGTCTGTCTGTCTGTCTCTTTCTCTCTCTCTCTCTCTATTTCTCATTGTTGGTTTGGCCACGTCAGGAGAATGGGCAAAGGCCGCTTCACCAAATATCTGCTATATGGTGAATTAGTTTAGGGCACCCGACCGGTAGGGAGACCACGCCTGTGCTTTTAAGATGTCTGCAAGAGGGACATGAAGACATACCACATCGACACCAACACATGGGAGACTTGTGCAGAAGACCGTGCGACCTGGCGCCTGCTCGTCAAACAAGGAACGAGAAGGAGTGAAAAAAAGAGGAAAGAAGCCGCCGCAGAAAAGAGAGCCAAAAGGAAGGAGAGACAGCAGAATCTCCAGCAAGCATCACCGTTTGTTTGCAATCACTGCATCAGAGATTGCCATTCAAGTGGTGCAGCCATACAGCAGTACCTACACAAATACTCCCTGGAAGGAAGGAAGGAACAGGGTTCCCACGCGTCCTGGAAAACCTTGAAAACCTGGAAAAAAAATTTTGTTTTCCAGTACTGGAAAACCTTGAAAAGATGGGGGTATTTTTTTTAAAAATCCTGGAAAATTTTCGTTTTTTTGTCCTGGAAAAATTGAATTATCTGAGACAAAATTAATGTTATTGTTACCATTAACAAATATAACTAGTAAAATAACAAGGACGCTTTTTTATTTTTTTGTTTTGTTTTTGCTCAATGAACCTACCCAACTTTAATGAATTTATAACTTTAAAGTGCACACTGACTTTATGGACACCCTCTATAATTAATTGATAGATGTAGTCATCATCTATAATGAACTCAAGATACTTCATTAACCTGGCATCATAGAAAAGTAAGAATAAAACTGGCTTAATGTGTCAATATTAGACATAATAGTAAATTATAAAATTGCCGCGAATAAGTGCTGTCCTGGAAAATTTTAAAATGTCCTGGAAACGTCCTGGAAAATGGTTTCCTAAAATGAGTGGGAACCCTGAAGGAAGGAGTGTTATACAACAGGTCACCTTGTTTTCTAGTTTATACATAGTGTGTGTGTGCGATAATCCGGTAGTTTGGGGATGTTTGTAGATAATCTGTTGTGTCTATTTTATTGTTTAATCCGGATTAACCCCCTCCCCCCCAACCTGCTTTAATTCCTCCTTTTTAATCTTGTGACTTTTGACCCATTTTGTGATCTTGACTTGCTTTATAAAGACGGACAAACTTTTCAGGTATTAACCCATAGAACCCCTAAGTCTTCCGTGCCCGTGGGCCTCACCCCACCCTACTGTTAGCAAACAAAGCACCACATAAAGGTTTTGATATTGTAGGATTTAACGGTTAGAGATGTGCGGTTTAACTGAAAAAAATGACTTTTTTCTGGCTTTATTTATACACCAGGAAGCGGGCTATTTGCAGAATTGTGTCTTGGCCTCCTGCCTTAAAAACGCTAGGCAGTGATAGCTGAAAAAACAACCCTCCCTACAATAAATATGAATTTGTAATTGATTGTTGGAATTAAATATATTAAAATAAAATATATATATAATAATTGTTATATTCTCGATGGTTATTGAATTATCATTTATTGAAGTCAGTTATTAACCCATAGAACCCCTAAGTCCTCCGTGCCCGTCGGCCTCGCCCCAACCTACTGTATAGAATAAAGCCAGAAAAAAGTCCATTTTTTCAGTTAAAGCCGCACATCCCTAACCGTTATAAATCCTACCAATATCAAAACTTATATTGGTGCTTTGTTTGCTAACAGTAGGGTGGGGTGAGGCCCACGGGCACGGAGACTTAGGGGTTTCTATGGGTTAATACCTGAAAAAGATTTGTCCGTCTTTAATAAAGCAAGTCAAGAGCAAACAATGGGTCAAAAGTCACAAGATTAAAAAGGAGGAATTAAAGCAGGTTGGGGGAGGGGGTTAATCCGGATTAAGCAATAAAATAGCACAACAGATTATCTACAAACATCCCAAACTACCGGATTATCGCACACACACACTATGTATAACTAGAAAACAAGGTGACCTGTTGTATAACACTCCTTCCTTCAGTGTTCCCCACTCATTTTAGGAAACCATTTTCCAGGACGTTTCCGGACATTTCAAAATTTTCCAGGACAGCACTTATTCGCGGCAATTTATAATTTACTATTATGTCTAATATTGACACATTAGCCAGTTTTATTCTTACTTTTCTATGATGCCGGGTTAATGAAGTATCTTGAGTTCATTATAGATGATGACTACATCTATCAATTAATTATAGAGGGTGTCCATAAAGTCAGTGTGCACTTTAAAGTTATAAATTCATTAAAGTTGGGTAGGTTCATTGAGCAAAAACAAAACAAAAAAATAAAAAAGCGTTCTTGTTATTTTACTAGTTATATTTGTTAACGGTAACAATAACATTAATTTTGTCTCAGATAATTCAATTTTTCCAGGACAAAAAAACGAAAATTTTCCAGGATTTTGAAAAAAATACCCCCATCTTTTCAAGGTTTTCTAGTACTGGAAAACAAAATTTTTTTTTTCCAGGTTTTCCAGGACGCGTGGGAACCCTGTTCCTTCCTTCCAGGGAGTATTTGTGTAGGTACTGCTGTATGGCTGCACCACTTGAATGGTTGAATCTCTGATGCAGTGATTGCAAACAAACGGTGATGCTTGCTGGAGATTCTGCTGTCTCTCCTTCCTTTTGGCTCTCTTTTCTGCGGCGGCTTCTTTCCTCTTTTTATCACTCCTTCTCGTTCCTTGTTTGACGAGGAGGTGCCATGTCGCACGGTCTTCTGCACAAGCCTCCCATGTGTTGGTGTCGATGTGGTATGTCTTCATGTCCCTCTTGCAGACATCTTAAAAGCGCAGGTGTGGTCTCCCTACCGGTCAGGTGCCCTAAACTAATTCACCATATAGCAGATATTTGGTGAAGCGGCCTTTGTCCATTCTCCTGACGTGGCCAAACCAACGATGAGAAATAGAGAGAGAGAAAGAGACAGACAGACAGAGACAGTTTCAGTTACAGTCAAACATACACCAAATCTCCATTATAATAAGGGTTAAAATTGTAAATCGTCATCAAAATTAAAACGGAAATATTGGTTTGGGCATAGATCTTAATGAATTAAAATTAATTACTAAGGACACAATTTATGTTATTTTTTACTTAAATTCTAACCGTTAGTTGTGTTTTTAACCATTTTTCATTGGACGTTGTTTTCCAACAGAGGGCCGCAAGAGAACTAATTTTTAAGGGAGATAAATATTTTCCCAGAATTTATTAACATAAAAAATCACGGATTATTACACTTTTGGTCATCCATACTTAAGAAAAGCATGTGTTGCCTGTTGAATTTTTTGTGATATAAGGCATGGGGCAATGGTCACTCCTAAATATAGACTCGTTGACTACCACGTGACCACCGAAGGCATTTCTATTGTCCAATCACTGGCACTGCTGCTGCTGCTCTGCTGTATTAATAGAGACACCATTCTGAGCTTATTTCATTGACATTTGGATTCTCTTGGACGAAGGACTTACAAGGAATACTTTAACACCGGATTCTTATTGGCTTGCTTACTTACTTATTACATCTGGAACCTAGGATGCCGACCAGATACTTAACATTGTAATATTGTAATATTGAAATAGAAAATATGTTTTTTGTTTGTACATGTTTATTAATTCTGACTAGTCTTATCATTCATCTGTTTTATTTTATCTATTTTTTTTCCTTAAATTTTAACTGTTATTTGTGTTTAATTTAGAAATAACATAAATCGTGTCCTTAGTAATGATTAAATTCATTAAAATCTATGCCCAAGCAAAATATTTCCGTTTTAATTTCGACAACGATTTGCAATTTTAACTATAATAAGCTGTTTTGGGGGGACTGGAATTGATTAATAGAATTTCAGTTAATTTCAATGAAGAAAATTGATTTAACATACAAGGAAATTCACCCTTTCTTAGGCCTAACTCCTCCTTGTAACATACAAAACGACACATATTTTTTTTTTTTACAAACTCATGTTTTCTATTTAATCCATAGATGGGATTAACAGGTACTACCACTCCGAGTCAGAGTGGACCAGGGAGCAATAGTGATGAAGGGATACTCTACATTCTCCAAACCTCCAGAACGGGAACCTCACCATCAGATCGAGTTTAATGTCATTCCCAGTACATGACGATCCTCAGCCACCAGCTTTTAGCACTTATATGATAAAAAGTTGGGGCTTGCCATAAGGGCAATAGGGTTGGGAAATAAACCAATAACAGATATGAAACAATGCTTAGCACAATGAAATTAGCACAGAAGATATTCACATAGTTTTATCTAGCAGTAAATCAACTAATAACAGTTAAGACACTAAATATTTTTCTTTAACTCTTAACATCCTGTTGAGAAGTCCAGAGACCCATTCCCATAAGGATGTATAAAAAATGGTCTTTTCATTTAAAGTTACCTGTTATTTCCCTTAAATCAAAGACTTCTAAATATGTTTAATATTACATTTAAACAAAGGTTATCATTTGGGGTAGATTAGGAAAATGAATATTCATTCCATCCAGGTGGAATGAGGCGGTATAGGACTTTAAGAGTTAATAGTTGAAGATTCTGTCTTCCATAAAATATTCCTTAATCAATTAATTATTCAAATTAAATTTTTTTCCAAAGCAAATAGAGAAGAAAAAAAATGAAATTATTGACAACAAATTAGAATTAATTTTTAGTTGCACTTCCTCGAGCTTCTATAACATCCTTAATTCTCTCAACATGGATTCCCTAATTTAAAATCATAATATTATTAAAATGGTACCAACTTTCTGAATGACTGTTAATACTACAATGGGTAAACAATGACATTAGCACAGAAGAAATTCCAGTTTTTTTTTTTTTATCTAGCAGTAAATGAACTAATAACAGATAAGACAAAAAATTTTTTCTTTAATAGTTGAAATTTTACCTTCATAAAATATTCCTTAAATAAGTTTTATATTATTCAAATTAAGATTCTTTTTTTTAAGCCATACAGAGAAAATGAAAATTCAATTACAACAAATTAGAAATCCTTAGTTGCCTCTTCCAGGTGACAGCCAAATTCTTTCAAGCATGGATTTCAATAATTCAAAGAATATTCTTTACCAAAAGGTTTCAATGGAAGGTTAATACTACAACTGGTAAACATTATGAATCGCAAAATTAGAGTTTTTTTTTTTTTATCTAGGCAGTAAATGAACTAATAAAAGATAAGTCACAAAAATTTTCTTTAAATTAGCCAAACATTCTGGCTTTATAAAAATTCCTTAAACAAAATAGATTAAATTGATTTAGGCAGTAAATAAACCAATAACAGATAAGAAACAATGTTTAGCACCAAATGAAATTAGCAAGTTATGAAGATATTTCAACATAGTTTTATCTAGCAGTAAATAACTAATAACAGATATAGACACTAAATATTTTTCTTTAACTCTCATTTGTTGAGAATTTTCTATGTCCAGAGCCTCATTCCATAAGGAAGTATCAAAAAAAATGGCAAAAAATAGCCTTTTCATTTTAAAGTTACCTGTTATTTTCCTTTAAATCAAAGACTTCTAAATATGTTTATTACGATTTTAATCAAAGACTACATTTAATCAAAGACTTCTAATATGTTTAATATTACTATTTAATCAAAGACTTCTAAATAGTTAAGTATTACGATTTAATCAAAGACTTCTAAATATGTTTATATTACATTTAATCAAAGACTTCTAAATATGTTTAATATTACATTTAATCAAAGACTTCTAATATGTTTAATATTCATTTAATCAAAAGACTTCTAAATATTTTTAATATTACATTTAACAAGTACTTACTAATATTTTAATATTACATTTAATTCAAAGACTATCTAAATTATGTTTAATATTACCATTTAATCAAAGACTTCTAAATAATGTTTAATATTACATTTATCAAGACTTCTAATATTTTTAATATTAACATTCTCAAAGAACTTCTAAATATTTTTATATTTACATTTATCAAAGAAAATAATTTTAATATTACATTTAAACAAAAACTTCTAAATATTTTTAATATTACATTTAAGACAAGACTCTAAATATGTTATTATTACATTTAACAAAGACTTCTAAATATGTTAATATTACATTAAACAAAAGGTTATCATTTGGGGTAGATTATGAAAATGAATATTTCATTCCTCAGGTGAAAGAGGCGGTTAAGACTTTAGAGTTAATAGTTGAAGATTCTGTCTTCATAAAAGTATTCCTTAAATTCAGATTAAATTAGTCAAATTAAATTTTTTTTCGCAAAGCAATAGAGAAGAAAAAATGAAATTCATTGACAACAAAATTAGAATTAATTCTTAGTTGCACCTCCTCAACTTCTAAAACAGCCTTAATTCTCTCAAACTGGATTTCCTTATTTAATCATAATATTATTAATAATGGTACAACTTTCCTGAATGACTGTTAATACTACAAATGGTAAACAATGACATTAGCACAGAAGATATTCAGTTTTTTTTTTATCTAGCAGTAAATGAACTAATAACAGATAAGACAAAAAATATTTTTATTTAATAGTTGAAGATTTTTACCTTAATAAAATATTCCTTAAATAAGTTTATATTATTCAAATTAGATCTTTTTTTAAGCCATAGCAGAGGGAAAAAAATGAATTCATTAACAACAAAATTAGAATTCTTAGTTGCCTCTTCCAGGTTCCTAGAAAGCCAAATTCTTTCAGGCATTGATTTCACTAATTCAAATAAATATTATTTCATCAAAAGGTTCCCTGACAGTTAATACTAAACTGGTAAACATTATGAAATAAGTCAAAAAGTTTTTTTTTTTTCTTTTTTATCTAGCAGTAAAGAACTAAATAAAGATAAGACACAAATAGTAGAGGAAAAAAATAGAGGGGGTGGAGAATAGATATTTGAGTAACAAGTTCCGGCTGAAGGGGGGACGCAAAAAGAAGCAAGTCCACTCTCTTCTCGCAGGCCAAACTTTCTTTTGGTCAACCACAGTCTTCGTCGTCGGCCAGCAGCTGAAAAACGTCGTCGTCGTCAACATATTTAGCAGCTGAAATCGCAACTCCTTTTAGTTTGTTTCTTTGTTTAAGATTAAAATCAAATTTCTAGTGGTTGGGTCTTTCATCAAATTGCGCTTCATCGCTGACTTGCCGTCTATCGGCGGGCGGCCAACTGCTTCTCGTCAGCGCTCCACTCGCTGTTATTTATGGACTACAGTCCCCCAACATCCGGCACCTGAATTTACACCCGCGTCCAATCCATGTGCCTGAGATCACATTTCTATTGCATTCCAGAGGGCACGGGTTTCAACTCCGCAGGCAAGACAATGTCTTGCTTCTTTTTCTAATAAGTACGATAGTACTCATCTCCGTACACCAAAACATCTTTCTTTTAAAATAGCTAAAACATTCCTGGCTTTATAGAAAATTTTCCTTAAACCAAATTGGATTTGATTATATCCAATTATGGTATAAATTTTTTTAAAGCCATACTGAGAAAAAATGAAAATTCATTGACAACAAAATTAGAATTAATTCTTAGTTAGCACCTCCTCGAACTTTCATATAACATCCTTATATTCTCTCAACATGGATTAATCACTATTTAATCATAATATTTATTAAAATGGTACAACTTTCACAGAAAGAATATTCAGTTTTTTATTTTTTCTAGCAGTAATAAACTAATAACAGATAAGACGAAAAAACATTCTTTTCTTATATATAGTAAAATTCTGGCTTTTAAAATATTCCTTAAACAAATTGGATTAAACTATTCAAATTAATGGTATAATTTTTCTAAGACTTTCAAAGGAAAATAATGAAACTTCATTGTCAAATCAAAACTAACATTTGATTGTTTAACCTTCAAAGCTTTTATGACGTTTTTAATTCTTTTAGGCATTGGATTTCATATATTTAAAGGTAAATATTCCTTTAATTCAAAATGGTCATCTTTTTCCATGTAGTTAATACTATTAAACACTAAAATGTTTCCTTTTACTATTGAGTCATAAGTCTACTGTTGGTTTGATAACAGCGCTAGTACAACTTATACAGTGTCCAAGACAGTGGTATATATAGATAATCAAGAATGATCCAATTCATGAATTTGGGTGATTTTGGGCAATTCCATTCCTAGGTTTCTGATTGGCTGCTTGATCTGCTTGATTTGAATGATATTGTGATCTTATAAATACCCTTGTCATTCTGTGTGAACTTGTGACTAATTTGGTTTGTATTTAAGTTGCAACCGTTTGTTGGACTTGGTCCTTCCCAGTTTGATGGTAATTGGAACTTTAATTTTCTTCATTTTACCTGCTGAACATTTTGGCTTCATAATATTCCTTAAATCAGATTAAATTATTCAAATTAATTGATTTTTTCAAAGGGAAAAAATGATTGACCACAATAGAAATCTAGGCAGCCGCCTTCTCAGGATTTCTTTCAAGCATAGATTTTTACTAATTTAAAGCCAATGTTCTTCATCAAAGTAGTTCCATCTAAACAATGACATTAGCACAGAAATGATATTCAGTTTTTTTTTATCTAGCAGTAAAAATAAACTAATAACATATTAAGACCAGAATTTTTTCTTTATAGCTTAAACATTCTTGGCTTTAATAAAATATTCCTTAAACAAATCGAATTAATTATTCAAATTAATGTATAATTTTTTCTAAGACAGTTCAGAGAAAAAATAATATAAATTCATTGTCAAAAAAAAATCAGAATACTAATTGGTTGTTTTTACCTCAAGCTTTTATGACAGTTTATTTTACATTCTTTCCAGGCATGAACACACTTTCTCACCTTTAACTCAAGATGATAGGACCAACAGGAAATACCATTCTGGGTCAGAGTAGGACTGGGAGCACATGATGATAAAGGGTGGCTCCACATTCCCCAAAACCTCCAGAAAACTAACGGAACGCCTCACCATCAGATAGAGTCATTAAGCATCAACTGAACACCAATCCACAGCCAACAGGTGGCCTGCAATGAGGAGCCTTACTCTCTGGCAGAGGTGCAGGAACTTATTGAATGTTTGAGCGAAAAAAAAAGAATTATGTTAAAATGTTTTTGTCTTATTTGATATTAGTCTATTTCTGCTAAATAAAAATAAAAATCTAGATGAAACAACCTCATAAATATGCTAATTCCTATATTTGGCAAGAAAAATAATTGTATAATTTTTTTTTCTAACCTGTAGAATAGAACATACCGAGTTCCATTACCGTCAAATTGGTAGACACAGGCAACAAGGAAGACCGGTACTTATTACAGATCTAATCTTATTGGCAATCCTATTGCAGAATGCGGTATGTTTTATGAACGCTCCAAAACATCATAGAACCAAGGCAGCATCAGAACTCAGGAATGGATCACCATACATGATACAGTATTTCCGGTTCCATATCCAGTGTTTTGGGTCACCAGTCACGTAGTATGCTTGAGTTGCTGTTATTCAACCATCAGCATACTCAGCTACAACACAGTTGGATTCTACTCACCCAATAAATTTCTACCATACTCAAGCCATTATCAAATATTGACGAAAAATTATGTAAAAAATATTTTAATCTTATTTGTTATTAGTCATTTACTGGCCAAATAGAAATAAATCTTTAGAATGAACAACCACAGATAATATGCCTAATAATTTCCATAATAATTTGCAGAAAAATAATGGTATAATTTTTTCTAACCTGTAGATAAACATACCGAGTTCATTACTGTCAAATTGGTAGGACAAGGCACAAGTAATCACCCAGATAAAATTGTCTACGTAACCCAAACCATTATCAAATATTGAGGAAATCAATTATCGAAAGTTGAAGGAAAAAATTATGTTAAAAAAGTTGTCTTATTTGTTTATTAGTTTATTTACCTGCTAAATAAAAAATTAAATCTTAGATAAACACGCTCATATATGTCTAATCATATTCCAGCAAAAAAATAGTGGTATGAATTTTTTCTAAGTAAGGCCATATCGAAGTGTTAAGAGACAGAAGAGAGATATATCATCTAATCCAGGTGCTGTGTATATCTAGTCTGATCTATTCACCGGTCTGTGTATATGCTATCTATCATTATGCCAGGTCTGTTGTTATATCTATATCTATCCAGGTCTGTGGTAACTATATCTTCTAGTGTATTCTATCTATTATAATCGTCGTGTTTCATCATATTCAGGTCTGTGTTTCTCCTTTTCGGTTTATATCTTATATTCCGTCGTATCTATCTCAGGTCTGTGTATGATTATCTATCAGGTCTGTGTATAGTCTATCTATTCCAGGTCTGTTGTATAATCTATCTATCCAGGTCTGTGTTATATCTAATCTATCCAGGTTCTGGTGGTATATCTAGTGCTATCGGGTCTGTGTATCTATCTATCCAGGTCTGTGTATATCTATCTATCCAGGTCTGTGTATATCTATCTATCCAGGTCTGGTGTATATTCTATCCTATCCAGGTCTGTGTATATTCTATCTATCCAGGTCTGTGTATATCTATCTATCCAGGTCTGTGTATATCTATCTATCCAGGTCTGTGTATATCTATCCTATCCAGGTCTGTGTATATCTATCTATCCAGGTCTGTGTAGATTCTATCTTCATTATGCGCAGGTCTAGAGTGTATATCTATTCGTATCTATCTATCCAGGTCTGTGTATATGCTTATCTATCTATCTATCCAGGTCTGTTTCTATTTATCTATCTATTATCTATCTAGGTCTGTTTCTATCTTATCTATCTATCTATCTTCTAGGTCTGGTTTCTATTTATCTATCTATCTATCTATCTAGGTCTGTTTCTATTTTATCTATCTATCTATCTATACTAGGTCTGTTTCTCATTGTTATCTTATCTATCTATCTAGTCTGTTTCTATCTATGTATCTATCTATCTAGGTTCTGTTTCTATCTATCTATCTATCATCTAGGTCTGTTCTATCTATCTATTAATCTATCTCAGGTCTGTTTCTATCTATCTATCTATCTATCTAGGTCTGTTTCTATCTATCTATCTATCTATCTAGGTCTGTTTCTATCTATCTATCTATCTATCTAGGTCTGTTTCTATCTATCTATTCTATCTATCTAGGGCTGTTTCTAGATGCTCATGCTAATCTTTAGGCTGTTTCTATCTATCTATGCTATCTAGGCCTGTTTCTATCTATTCTAGTCTATCTAGGTCTGTTTCTATCTTATCTATCTATCTATCTATCTATCTATCTAGGTCTGTTTCTATCTATCTATCTATCTATCTATCTAGGTCTGTTTTCTATGCTATCTATCTATCTATCTATCTATCTAGGTCTGTTTCTATCTATCTATCCATATATGTCTAAGACTTTTCTTTGCTCTTTCTCTCTCTCTTCTCTCTCTCTCTGCTAGTGTTGCTTTACACAGCGCCGAGTGTTATATTTTCAAACAGGAGAATGTTCCTGTGTTTGCAATTTTGTTGTAACTTCACCGAGGTCTTCAGTTCATTTCAACTCAGCCTGGGTGACACGACAGATAAGAAATCTGACCTGGAGAGTAAAAGCAGATAAATCCATGAAAGGGATAATCCCGAGATTAGATAATGTTGAAGGGATTAACCGAGGTCTTCAAAGATAGACATGGTGTCGACATGAATACGAGGCTGAGAGATTTGTTGGGCCTCTAACCTCAGCAGTTGGTCAACCATAGGGGATTAGACAGACTATAGATATTGTTATTAATTTGTTCTCTTCGGTTTGGCACAAGGACAGGTATGTTGAGACCTGAACTTACTTTCAATGAGTGTTTTATCCTTCTCGGTCTCTTATTTATCTAGGTCTCTCTTATCTATCTATATATCAATCCAGGATTGTCTGTTATATATATTATCTGTCTANGGTCTGTTCATAATCTAATATCTATCTCTCTTTTGTCCATATCCATCTATCTATCTATCTATCTTCTGGTCTGTCCGTCCATATCTATATATCTATCTCTCGGTCTGTTCCTATCTATATATCTATCTCTTGGTCTGTCCACCATATCTATCTATATATCTATCTCCCGGTCTGTCTGTCCATATCTATCTATATATCTATCTCCCGGTCTGTCCGTCCATATCTATCTATATATCTATCTCCCGGTCTGTCCGTCCATATCTATCTATCTATCTATCTCCCGGTCTGTCCGTCCATATCTACCTATCTGTCTATCTCTCGGTCTGTCCGTCCATATCTACCTATGTTTCTGTCTATCCTCGTCTGTCCGTCCATATCTATCTATCTATCTCCCGTCTGTCTATCTCTCTGTCTGTACCTATCTGTCTTATACCTACCTACCGTCTGTCTATACTACCTACCTACTGTCTGTCTGTCTGTACCTACCTACCTACCTATCTGTCTGTCTGTCTGTCTGTACCTACCTACCTACCTGTCTGTCTGTACCTACCTACCTATCTGTCTGTCTGTCTGTACCTACCTACCTACCTATCTGTCTGTCTGTACTACCTACCTACCTACCTATCTGTCTGTCTGTACCTACCTACCTACCTACCTATCTGTCTGTGTGTACCTACCTACCTACCTACCTACCTATCTGTCTGTGTGTACCTACCTACCTATCTGTCTGTACCTGTCTGACTATCTCTCGGTCTGTACCTGTCTGTCTATCTCTCGGTCTCTCTCTATCTTGGTCTGTTCCTATCTATCTATTCTATTTATCTATCTCACTGTTCCTATCTATCTCTCCATATCGCTCTCTCAGTATGTTCATATCTATGTATCTCTCCATCTATCTCAGTCTCTTCATAAACAATGCAAAAAGTTTCAATGCTGTCAAATTTAGAAATTAATAATATCCGTTTCCATTGTATAACGTTATATAAGAAATAATAAAATTGATGTATCTTTGGTTTAAAAGAAAGTTAATCTCTCTTCTTTTTTTTTTTTATTAAAAAAAAAATTTAATAGGGTTGTATTTATTTATGGACAATATTCGATATAAAAGACATTTTTTTTTCTTTCTCGTCTCAATATCCCTTTTGTTCATTTCTTTATATATTTTTGTTTTTCTTCTTTTGTTGTTTGTATTGTATTTGTTGTATGTTACACCCTGCTTTACGTACGCGGGTCATTGATCTATTGATCGAGCATTGATCGGGCTCTGCATCTATTTTTCTCCATTATTCTTTTTCTTCTAATATGGCTTTAGAAAACTTTGAAGTTTTTGTTCTTAGGTTTCCAAAAGTCGAATTACATAACCGAACGGTTTTTATCACCGGTGCACCCGACTCTGTTACCCAAGATTTCAGCACATCGAAGATCCTCTTTTGTTGATCAATGGGTGACTATTTTTAGGAATTTTCTTATATAGACACAAGTCTGTGTGTTTATTTACCCAAACCCTCCAGCATAAGCAAGATGCGACGCAAATTTAAAAAAAGCATTTTTTCAAAACACAAACGATCATTTAGCTAATTAATTCTCCCCCCACCCAAATGCAGTCCAGGCAGTGTAAAAATTAATTTTTTAAATGTTTTGCCTCGTAGACTGATTGTTATATTGAGGTTAAAGAGCTCAGTCTGCCCTACTATTTGCCCATAGATGGAAGGAGAATATTTGGATGAATATCTTTCCCAATAGTATTAGTGCCGTGGAAAGCAAACAGCCTCGGCCAGGATTTGAACTCTGGTCACTGAGTCCATTTCCTATGACAATAACCATTACACACAAGTGCCACCATACCAAATACACACACACACACACACACACATATATCTTATTATAATGGAGATTGTGTGTTTTTCTGTCTGTAACCGAAACTATATTCCTACTCAAGTCACAATTCTCTTAGTTATTGACATCACATTCTCCATGATTTTATTTTTATCTAAACCTCAATTATTAATAAAATTGTTTTACATTATTAATACTGTTAACTATGTCTACATACTAACAATATGCAATTATATTTATATATACAACAAAATAGTGCTTTACAATGTGAACGGGAAGGCTAATTTGCATATTAATATTTAAAAATCGAATTTAATAAATATGTGCTTAGTATTATTGATTTCTAACTGTTTGGTTTTATTTTAATGAATATAAGCAAAAATCTCTTCAATGAATCTTAAATGAAATCCATTAACAAGATAAAATAACTGTCATTTTATTATTTACTTCCTCTTAGAACTAAATACTTAAATTAGAAAAGATAACAATGAAAGATGAGAGTGATGGAAGAGTAAGTTTCAGTTGTCCCATTTTTTATTATACTCCCTCTGTTTCAAATCTTTTATTATACTCCTTCTGTTTCAAATCTTTTTATCTGTATTCTTATTTAGTTTCATTAGCCTTTCTAATTTAATACAATATTTTATTACATTAAAATTTAAATACTTGCACCCGGAGGGTGCATATATTTGCTAGTATATATATATATAATATATATATATATATATATATGTGTGTGTGTGTGTGTGTGTGTGTGTGTGAAGAGATGGAAGTGAATCCGACGGTATGTAGTATATTAAGAAAATTTAAAAAACACAGGTTTAAATAAGTTGAGTGGTAAGTTTATTGGCCGACGCTGCAGTGTTTAAAGTTGGAGGATTTGTATAAGTTAGTAAAATCATAAAATTTATTAAAGGAGTAAAAAAAAAAAGACAATTTAAAATGTAAACTTAGTTCTGTCCCCTTCAAATAAAATGTTGCGTGTATCTATTAATTATTAATTACATAATTATTTTCAATATTTTATACAAATTTTACACAAACTCATAGATATTTATTTATTTGTAAACTTTTTAGTTAAGCACTTGATACTGAAAAAAAACGATTTCTTGTTTGTAAATAATTTTCTTGTAAAACTCTATACATTAGATATCTTGATTTTTGTTTTTGTTTTACGGCATATCAACCTCAGTGGGTCATTTAATGCTGATAAAGTTTTGAAATAAATCAGTTCTTAATGGATAATACAATTTTTTTATAAATACATTTTTCTATTCAACACATAGATGGGACCCTAACAGGTACTACCACTCCGGGTCAGAGTGGACCAGGGAGCAATGGTGATGAATGGAGTGCTCCACATTCCCCAAACCTCCAAAACTGGAACCTCACCATCAGATAGTTTAACGTCATTCCCAGGACATGTAGACCCGCAGCCACCGCCTTCTATGCTAAAAAGGGGTTGGGGCTTGCCATAAGGGAAATAGGCTTGGGAAAATCATATAGGTGCTAGGGCTTGACGTGACCAGCCGATTGATCGGAGGCGGCCTCTCCGACCGCCCGTTTAGCCCAAGATAGGGCTAAAAGATATCTTGAAATATATATCTTATTATAATGGAGATTGTGTGTTTTTCTGTCTGTAACCGAAACTATATTCCTACTCAAGTCACAATTCTCTTAGTTATTGACATCACATTCTCCATGATTTTATTTTTATCTAAACCTCAATTATTAATAAAATTGTCTTACATTATTAATACTGTTAACTATGTCTACATACTGACAACATGCAATTATATTTATATATACAACAAAATAGCGGTTTACAGTGTGAAGGGGAAGGCTAATTTGCATATTAATATTAAAAAATCGAATTTAATAAATATGTGCTTAGTATTATTGATTTCTAACTGTTTGGTTTTATTTTAATGAATATAAGCAAAAATCTCTTTAATGAATCTTAAATGAAATCCATTAACAAGATAAAATAACTGTCATTTTATTCTTTACTTCCTATTTTAACTAAATACTTAAATTAGAAAAAATAACAATGAAAGATGAGTGATGGAAGAGTAAGTTTCAGTTGTTCTATTTTTTATTATACTCCCTCTGTTTCAAATCTTTTACTATACTCCCTCTGTTTCAAATCTTTTTATCTGTATTCTTATTTAGTTTCATTAGCCTTTCTAATTTAATACAATATTTTATTACATTAAAACTTGAATACTTGCACCCAGAGGGTGCATATATTTGCTAGTTAAAATAAAACACACTGTATATAGATATAATATACTGGGCATGTATTGATTAAAATTTGTTTTAAAAAACAAAAAGGCTATCTAAGTTTTGAGTGTATATAATACAAGGTTGTTCTTTATTCTAGATATTGATGATTTTGGGTAATGTGATGTAAACAGTGACAAGTCTGGGAGTTTGTTTACCTGTTATATACCCCATCATCAGGTATATAATTGAGAGAGTGACTTCGTGTGATAGAGAGTAGAGAGACAGATACAGTGTAGAGTCTTGTTCTTCATTCTTCTTTACTGCTTCTGCTAGGTTCTTGTCTGGCTGTTTCCTTTTCGTTTTCTATGGCCGACATGTTGTCTAGATTCTAGCTGATTCATCTTTACTTCTAAGGGTTTCTTCCTTTTTTTAGTCATGAAAATTAATTAACCACAAGACTTTTATTTTCTTGATCAAGATTTATTTTTCTTGCCCATGTTCTTCCACATGTTCTGATGTAAACAGTGACGAGTCCCCATCATCGAGTATATAATTGAGAGAGTGACTTCGTGTGATAGAGAGAGATAGAGTAGAGAGACAGATATAGAAGGGGGAAAAATAGAGGGGGGGGAAATAGATATTTGAGTCAACAAGTTCCTGTTGAGGGGTGGGGACCAAAAGGAAGCAAGTTCACCATCTTCTCGCAGGCCAAACTTTCTTTTGGTCAACACAGTCTTCGTCTTCGACCAGCAGCTGAAAATCCATCGTCGTCGTCAAAATAATATTTTCTGACTGCCGTCTCACGTAAGCCGAATGCTGCCCTCACACGCTCTTCTCGCTTTGGTTATTTCTGGGCATATTACCCAAACATCCGGGCACATCAGTCGAACCTCGTGTCCGTCCAGTGCCTAAATTGCATTTGTTTTTGCATGCGGGGGGACGCGGGTTCGATCCCAGCAGGCAAGACAATGTCTTGCTCTTTTTCTTTTCTCGTTCTTGTTACAGTGTAGAGTCTTGTTCTTCATTTTTCTTTACTGCTTCTGCTAGGTTCTTGTCTGGCTGTTTCCTTTTCGTCTTCTCTGGCCGACATGTTGTCTAGATTCTAGCTGATTCATCTTTACTTCTAAGGGCTTCTTCTTTTTTTAGTCATGCAAATTAATTAACCACAAGACTTTTATTTTGTTGATCAAGATTTTTTCTTGCCCATGTTCTTCCACACGGGAGTTAACAACCCCATCAGAGAGATACCGATGCTCTCTGATCTGACGTCGGCTTGAAACTGACATCTAAGCTAACTAAAACAAGTGACGTGCGAGATTCACACGTTTAATAATTAATTAACTAATCAATTAGGCGGGCATACCTATTAAATGCAAGGCTAAACAAATCGAGAAAAATCAATCTCTGTATGTACATTTCGGCCTATTAGGCCTCATCAGCAGAACTATACATAGAAAGACCGCCTTGTGCGTGATTCCGAAACCCGACTGTCAAGCAGACAGGCGAGCGTCTGACCCCTACACCAAACGGACCCTCTTAGAATTTTTTGTTTTGTTCAGAAGTAGGTTCCTATTCCATTTATAGTGACTTCTACACGACAGTATGAGAAGTGGATATACAAGCGATGTATTTATGATATGGCTTTCTTTTTTTAGCCGAAATATATATATATATATATATATATATATATATATATATATATATATATATATATATATATATGAGAGTAAGTAAATAAACAATGTGTTTATTTGATATGGCTTTTAGCCGACAATTTTTGGAGGATATGTGCTTAATTGAAGTCATACCTAATTTTTGAAAATTAATTAGTTAATAATTAATGAATTTAGGCAGGCATATATGTTCAAATGTAAGGCTAAACAAATCAAGAAAATGTCAATCCCTGAAAAATTAGGTATGACTTCAATTAAGCACATATCCTCCAAATATAAAATATATATATATATAAAATGTTGTTCTGGTTCCAACGGGAGAAAATTCAATATTTTATAAAAAAAAAAAAAAGAAGGTCCGCAAAATGTATTTTGTTCTCAGAAAAAATTTTTTAATTCTTTTTGTTTTACATATGCAACACGTGTTTCGGATCTTCTGGTATCTTCTTCAGGCTTTGATTGATAATATGAAAATGAATTCTTACATGCATGTGTATATATATACATACACATGAGTATTTCACTTCCTCTTCCTGTTTTTGTGGGAGTGGAAAGGAATTTCATTTTTAACATTAGTCTTTTAAACAGGTGTTTTTGTTTTTTGGTTGGTTTGCTAATAAATTCATTAGCTGAATTTTATAACTTATTTATTACTTTTTTATTTGGGTTGTCTTGATAAAGTTCATCAGATGTTCATTTAATATATCAGGTGTGTGTGTGTTTGTAATTTGCTTTTTGTTCTGAAGACATTCTATGTTTTTCTACTTAAATTTATACTTTTTGGGTGTGTGTATGTGTGTGCCTACGTATATGTGCCTATGTTTACTTTTTGTGTGTGCGTGTGTGTTCATGTCTATGGTTGTATTCGGTGTGCATATGTGTATATATATATATATATACATACTTAAGAGTTGAATTAAGAAATAAATTAATATATATATATATATTTGAAGGTGAAATAATACAAATTTATTGTTTACAAACATATTTATTTAATTTTTTTTTTTCTTTTTTTTTTTTTGTTCCTTTAATATTTTCATGTTATGCCTATCTTCAGAGAGTTGAAAAAATTTTTTTTTTAGATTTCATTCAACGGATTAAGATCACAATTGAGTTTAACAAATACAGATGAAATTTAAAAAAAAAAAATTTTTTTCAACTCTCTGAAGATAGGCATAGCCTGAAAATATTAAGGGACCAAAAAAAAAAAGAAAAAAAAAATTAAATAAATATGTTTTTAAACATAAATTTGCATTATTTCGCCTTCAAAAATATATTATTACATTTTAATTAATGCTTCTAACTCACTATAAAAATGATTTAAAAAAAAAAATCTTTATTTATATATATATATATATATATATATATACACACACACATACTCAGCTTCAAATTAGAAATGTTCAGTTTAACCAAAAACTAGCTTATCAATCTGGGGAGGCGCTAGAAGAAATTTTCTGGTGTTGCTAGGAGTTTTTGTGATTATTGTGATTAATCCTCCAAGACATGTCTTGTCATGTCAGTTACTTCATATATCTACATTTGGAGAAGCGTGGTATAATGGTTAAAGTCATGGAAAATGGACTCGTCGCCCCGAGTTCAAATCCTGGATGTGGTAATTGCATTTCACTTAGTGCTAATACCCTTGAGAAAGGTATGAATCCTACTCTCCCTCCAGCTATGGATAAATAGTAGGGCAGACTGGGCTCTTTAACCTTGGTTAGGCAACCAGTCTAAGAGAAGGAAAACTCTGAATTTAAACCTGTTGAACTCTGCTTAAGAAATTGACCTTGTATCACATCCTGCTCATGCAGAATGATTGGTAAATATATATATCTATATTTGTCTTTGTGTGACAGAGAACACGAGTTGAGAGGCGGGCATGAAAACTTGCCGTATTCTCGATGGAAGCGGGCTAGGCTTTGCCTGGCATGTAGGACTGACCTGGGATCGAGCCTGCATCCTTCAGGGTGCGAAAAGGCGACACTTTGGCACAGGCACCAGAATCGAGATGCCACTGTCCCGTATGTGAATGCCAGATGCCTGGATGATAGCTGTGGGCATTCCAGAAAAAGAAGGAAACACCCAGAAGCGGAGAGTGCAGAAACGTGTGTTGCTACGGTAGCAGCTAGAGGATTCGACGACGACGACAAAGGAAAAAAAGAAGTCTGTGTTTGCAAAGAGAAAGTTTAGCCTGTGAGAAGGCGTTGGACTCACTTCTTTTTACCCCACCCCCCACCTCAACAAAAACTTGAGTTAAATCTTTATTTTCCCCCTCTATTTTTTTCCTATACTTATCATATATCAGTTCAAATCCTAGATATGGTAATTGCATTTCACTTAACGCTAATACCCTTTGGGAAAGTATGAATCCAGCTACTCTCCCTCCAGCTATGGGTAGATAGTAGGGCAGACTAGGCTCTAATCTTGGCAAGGCAAACAGTATAGGAGAAGGAAAACTCTAAATTCAAACCTGTTAAACTCCGCTTAAGAAATTGACCTTGTGTCACATCCTGCTTGTGCGGAGGGGTTGGTAAATATATATGCACTCTCCTATAAAAGGGATGCAGCAGTCTATGGTGGCCTTTACATACATACAGATGTGTGTATTAAAACTGTTAAATCCACTTGGCGTGGTCACTACTAGAATTGACTCCTGGATGAAGCTATAGTTTATATGGCGCTAATACCATTGGGAAAGGTATGAATCCAACTACTCTCCCTCCAGCTATGGGTAAATAGTAGGGCAGACTAGGCTCTAACCTAGTAGTTTGATTCATACCTTTCCCATGGGTATTAGCACTATGTGAATGGTAGCTTCATCCAGGATTTGAATTCGGGTCGACAAGTCTATTTCCTTCGATTATAACCATTACACCATGCACCTCCAACTTTGTTGAAGTGAACGAGTATTTGAGTTGCAGCTTGCTTGCTGCCTTTGTCTGCCAATTCAATGGTAATTAGGCTTTTACAGGTTGCTGTAAAATCAAACAACTAGCCTGTTCATTGAATACCTTTCTTCATTTTCTTCTGAATTAGTAGTTTGGCCTAAAGCTACATTTACCGGGTAGCTTAATTGGCACATTTCTTTCTGCCGCTTCGACCAAAATCGGTAAAAGCCAATTGATTGCATATTCAATGTGTTCTTGGATATTAAGTTCCCCATTCAATATTTGAGCCAGGTTCAATGACCATTTCTCTTGAGATTATTCATCACAAAATTGGAACCACTATCTTGGTCTGTTCGTATCTATCTATCTATATGTTGTAACACGAGTATCAGAGTTGAGGGAAATAATAGAGAGAAACACATTAATATGTTTCATATGAATCTATCAGTCTATCTATCTATCTCAGTTCCTAACACTCTATCTATGTTCATATCTATCTATCTATCTATCTATGTTCATATCTATCTATCTATGTTCATATCTATCTATCTATGTTCATATCTATCTATGTTTATATCTATCTATGTTTCTATCTATGTTTATATCTATCTATGTTTCTATATATGTTTCTATCTATCTATGTTTATATCTATCTATCTATCTATCTATGTTCATATCTATCTATCTATGTTTCTATCTATCTATCTATCTATGTTTCTATCTATCTATCTATCTATGTTTCTATCTATCTATCTATCTATGTTTCTATCTATCTATCTATGTTTCTATCTATCTATCTATCTATCTATGTTTCTATCTATCTATCTATCTATGTTTCTATCTATCTATCTATCTATCTATCTATTATCTATGTTTCTATCTATCTATCTATCTATGTTTCTATCTATCTATCTATCTATCTATCTATCTATCTATCTATGTATCTATCTATCTATCTATGTTCTATTTCTATCTATCTATCTATCTATGTTCTATCTATCTATCTATCTATCTATCTATCTATCTATCTATGTTCCTATCTATCTATCTATCTATCTATGTTCCTATCTATCTATCTATCTATCTATCTATCTATCTATCTATCTATATCTATCTATCTATCTATCTATCTATGTTCTATCTATCTATCTATCTATATCTATCTATCTATCTATTATCTATCTATTTATCTATCTAACTATCTATCTATCTATGTTATATCTATCTATGTTTATATCTATCTATCTATCTATGTTTATATCTATCTATCTATCTATGTTTATATCTATCTATCTATCTATGTTTATATCTATCTATCTATCTATGTTTATGTCTATCTATGTTTATATCTATCTATCTATCTATGTTTATATCTATCTATCTATGTTCCTATCTATCTATCTATCTATCTTCCTATCTATCTATCTATGTTCCCTATCTATCCTATCTATCTATCTATCTTCTATCTATCTATCTATCTTCCTATCTATCTATCTATGTTCCTAACTATCTATCTATCTATCTATGTTCCTAACTATCTATCTATGTTCTAACTGTCTATCTATCTATTTATGTTCCTATGTCTATCTATCTATCTATGTTCCTATCTATCTATCTATGTTCTATCTATCTATCTATGTTCCTATCTATCTATCTATGTTCCTATCTATCTATCTATCTATCTATGTTCCTATCTATCTATCTGTCTATCTATGTTCCTAACTATCTCTAAATAAAGATATTATTAAAATTCTCATTTTTCAATTACCAAACTCCTCAATATAATCCTGATAACTATGATATAAAAAAATCAATCTCCTTCCTGAATAGAAGAACCAGTATCATTATGGACTGTTGTTACAACTGGAAACAATTGGTTCCTATCTCGTCTAGTCGAACATTAGTTTAAGTAAAGCAAACGCTTTATTCAATTAGTTCCATTTTTAAATAAAAAATTTTTCTTTCTTTCTTTCTTTCCTTTTTTTTTTTTTTTTTTTTTTCTCATCCATTTGTTGAACAGACAAAGGCATCTACAAAAATATGCTTATAGGAAGTCAATTTTTTTATTGAATGACCAAAATAAATTTTGGAGTCTTTCAAGAAATAGAGAATGCTGTAAATAATCTTGAGAATGTGAAGAAAAGTAATTGAGATTTTTTTTTCTAATTTTTTTTATTTTCTATTTTTTTTAAAATTTTATT
>JALAJA010000072.1:0-5000 GCA_023376005.1 Doryteuthis pealeii
AGGAGAGAGGATGGGCGAACGAGTCCATTTCCATGACTTTAACCATTACACCACACGCGCGTGTACCGGGTAATATATGATCGCCATTTCATGCTGAATTCAAAAATATATTTCATTGTGTTTGATTTTTAAGATGTACTTCAATCAATCATCATCATCATCATGTTGCGCATGCAGCAAGGGCATCCATGACAATCTCTCGCCAACCTTCCCTATCATTCATTGCACATGGGAGCTCCTCTTCGGAGCAGCCAATTTTTCCCCATAGCTGTCACTTATGAGTTCATCCTTACTTCTCCAATAGTGTCCTGCATGCCTTGTCCGTCTCACTCCGATAGTTTGTGAGATATGCGGCAAGTGACCGTACAGCTGCCTCCTCGTGGGGTGCTGTTTCCACGACTTGTTCAATACTACACGCAGCATTCTTGTGCAGCTCCCATCCAGCTTATTCTCAAGACGCTTCGTTAGGGTCCAGGTGGTGCAGCCATATAGCAGCACCGACACAACCACAGCCTGGAAGAACTGTCGCTTCAGCTTGTCAGGGAGATCGGACCTCCATATGACTGATAATTTGTTTGAGGCCGACCAGGCCTTTGCAATGCACGGAGCATTCTTGTGCAGCTCCCATCTAGCTTATTCTCAAGACGCTTCGTTAGGGTCCAGGTGGTGCAGCCATATAGCAGCACCGACACAACTACAGCCTGGAAGAACTGTCGCTTTAGCTTGTCAGGGAGATCGGACCTCCATATGACTGATAATCTATTTGTGGCTGACCATGCCTTTGCTATCCGTGTATTAACATCGCTCTCTGTGGAGGAGATATTACCACCCAGGTACGTGAATTGTTCTACTGGCTTAAGAGGCTTGCCGTTGAGTGTGGAGATGTTTCCTTTATTTTTGAATACGTCATAACAATAATATGCTTGAATACTTGACAATAATAACACATAATTAATAATAGATATTAGATAATAATATTTAATAATATTTAATAATATATAATAGATAGATAATAATTAATTGTCAAGATTATAAGATCAAAGGAATCATTAGAAAGCTTTCAAAAAGAATTTTAAAAAACTTAAAAATAATAAGGATTCTGTCTTATTTAATGAAATATATATATATATATATATATATATATAATATATATATGGAAAATGAGTAAAGAAAAGAAATGTAGATGGATATCACTTACACATGTGTTTCGGTCAGTTTATGTGTGTGAAAATATTTCGCACACATAGAAGAATGTGACATATTTTCACACACATAAACTGACCGAAACACATGTGTAAGTGATATCGATTAATGTGATATCGATTAAATTCATTTTATCCATCTACATTTCTTTTCTTTACTCATTTTTCCTCATATTGTCGGATTCAATTCCTTTTCCATTTTCATATATATATATATATATATGAAGATAAAGATAAATCTAATGAGCCAGACGAACCTACTAAAAGTTTCGCCTAATGCTCTTCAGGGCTAAGATCTGAGTCATATCTTAGCCCTGAAGAGCATTAAGCGAAACTTTTAGTAGGTTCGTCTGACTCATTAGATTTATCTTTATCTTTATTATTTGCTCTACTTAGGTATTGAGCACTTTTTACTTATTAGCTTTAGTCTCCTGGCGGTTTGTATGAATATATATATATATATATATATATATATATATATATATATATATATATGCATATAAATTGTTTTTTTTCTTTTGCCCAAAATATTGTACCAATAGATTATTTTTGGTTGGTACGATTATCTTGGTCTTTTCTTTTTTCCAAAAATTTTTTTCTTCCCGGTTGATGTTTGGTAGTATATTTTTACAATCAAACTATTTGCTGGGTTTTTTCTCACCGCGAGGATTTACCATCAAGTTTGGTATATATATATATATATATATATATATATATATATATATAAGTAAAGAAATAACAAAAGAATTAGAAATTTAGCATTATAGTCTATTTCAGGAAGCTTAGACAAATTATCTAACTCTCCCGACTCATCAGATTTGCTCTGTGACTCTAACATTAAGAACACACATTGAGCTCTCAAACTGCGACAGTTTTTTTAAATAAAACTCTTGTGTCGTAAGGAAGATTTCTTCTCTGGATATATATATATATATATATATATATATATATATATATACATACGTGGTGTTGTAGATCATATTAGCCTCCGGAGATGTAAGAAATCCAGATATTTTGTTTTTTTCAACAGACAATATGAAAGTGAATGGAAGTGAATCCGACAGTATGAATTAAACATTTTTTGAAAAAACAAATGATGTTGTTAGTTCGCTGACTGAATCTGTTTCGACCTTTTGATAAAGCGGTCTTCATCAAGAGCGAATATTTATGATGGAGAGATGGAATAAGTAAACCGTTACAAACAGGAGGGGTACAAACGAACGTTCATGTTCGGAGCCGGAATTTTAAAAATTTTGAAAATGCATATTCTGTCTTAAAAATAAAATAAATTTTATTCTCTAAAAATCAGAAGCATTTATAATCCACAAGAAAACTCAAAAGAGTTTGTTGTAAAAATATATTAAAAAAATGTATAAAAAAGTATAAAAAATGTTCATGATTCCAAACACAAAAAAAGCAAGGTAAAAGTTCACAGCACATTTGAAAAAAGATTGAAAATTTTCAAAGGATTTGTAATGTTGACAAATCCGTGGAGTTGTTTTCTTATTCCGTCTCTCCATCATAAATATTTCGCTCTTGAAGAAGACCGCTTTATCAAAAGGTTGAAACAGATTCTGTCAGCGAACTAATAACATCATTTGTTTTTTCAAAAAATGTTTAATTCATATATATATATATATATATATATATATATATATATATATATATATATATAAGTGCTTAATTGGAGTCGTACCTAATTTTGAAAATTAATCAATTAATAATGAATTAGGCGGGAATACCTATTAAATGTATGGCTAAACAAATCGAGAAAAATCAATCTCTGTATGTACATTTCGGCCTATTAGGCCTCATCAGCAGAGCTATAGATCGGAAGACCGCCCTGTGCGTGATTTGAAACCGGACCGTCAAGCTGACAGGCCGATCCCATATGTTAACCTACTCTAAACAAATCATAAAATCTAAGAAGTTCGTTTGGTGTTGGGGTTATGGAATCGGCCTGTCAGCTTGACGGTCCGGTTTCAAATCACGCACAGGGCGGTCTTCCGATCTATAGCTCTGCTGATGAGGCCTAATAGGCCGAAATGTACATACAGAGATTGATTTTTCTCGATTTGTTTAGCCATACATTTAATAGGTATTCCCGCCTAATTCATTATTAATTGATTAATTTTCAAAATTAGGTACGACTCCAATTAAGCACTTATTCTCCAAAAAATTATCGGCAAAAAGCCATTCTAAACAAACCTTGTTTACAACTTATCACACCGTCGTGTAATAAATGTCACTAGAAGAGGAATGTTAACCTACTCTAAACAAATCATAAAATCTAAGAAGTTCGTTTGGTGTTGGGGTTATGGTATCGGCCTGTTAGCTTGACGGTCCGGTTTCAAATCACGCACAGGGCGGTCTTCCGATCTATAGCTCTGCTGATGAGGCCTAATAGGCCGAAATGTACATACAGAGATTGATTTTTCTCGATTTGTTTAGCCATACATTTAATAGGTATTCCCGCCTAATTCATTATTAATTGATTAATTTTCAAAATTAGGTACGACTCCAATTAAGCACTTATTCTCCAAAAAATTATCGGCAAAAAGCCATTCTAAACAAACCTTATATATATATATATATATGTGTGTGTGTGTGTGTTTGTGTGTGTGTGTGTGTGTGAGTGCCCCAACCCTATTGCCCTCATGGAAAGCCCCGACCCTTTTTATCATATGGGTGCTAGAAGGCCGTGGCTGAGGGTCTACATGTCCTGGGAATGACGTTAAACTCTATCTGATGGTGAGGTTCCGGTTTTGGAGGTTTGGGGAATGTGTAGCACCGCTTCATCGCCATTGCTTTCATGTCCACTCTGACCCGGAGTGGTAGTACCTGTTAGGGTATCATCTATGGGTTGAATAGAAAAACGTGTTTATAAACACAATTGTATTATACATTAAGAATGAATTTATTTCAAAACATTGTCGGCATTAAATGACCCACTGAGGTTGATATGCCGTAAAAGAAACCAAACATATCAAACGTTGTCATAATTAAAGTACCATACTGTAGTATTTCCACAGGTCCTGCAAGTCAAGATTATTATACTTTTTACATAGTGAAGTATTTGGCAAATCTCTTTAATAAATATATAAAACATTGTCATTATTAAATTATCAAACTGTGGGATATCCACAGGTCCTGCTAGTCAAGATTATTATAACTTTTACATATTGAACTATTTTGTAAATCTCTTTAATAAACATATCAAACATTGTAATTATTAAATTATCAAACTGTGGGATATCCACAGGTCCTGCTAGTCGAGATTATTATACTTCTTACATATTGAACTATTTACCAATAGCTCTTAAGTGAACATATCAAACGTTGTAATAATTAAATTATCATACTGTGGGATATCCACAGGTCCTGCAAGTCAAAATCTTTATACTTTTTACATATTTAACTATCTAGCAATAGCTCTTTAAAAACATATAAAATGTGGTAATAATTAAATCATCATTCTGTGGTGTCCAGGTCCTGCTAGTCAATATTATTATACTTTTTACATATTGCAATATTTTGCAAATCTCTTTAATAAATATATAAGACATTGTAATTATTAAATTATCAAACTGTGGGATATCCACAGGTCCTGCTAGTCAAGATTAATATAGTTTTTATATATTGAAGTATTTAGCAATAGTTCTTTAGTAAACATATCAAACCTGTTGGCTGTGGGTGGCGATTCGTGATGCTTAAGGATAGAACCCAGTTGGTTGAGCAGTCCATGACATGCAATATTCCACTTTTGGGGAATGTGGAGCACCCCTTCATCGCCATTGA